>QUSF01000013.1:2252250-2345938 GCA_003676055.1 Chloebia gouldiae | reverse complement strand
AATAATAATAATAATAATAATAATAATAATAATAATAATAATAATAAAATACATCCAAGCCCCAGATGCCATTTGTGTGAACTGTTGCAGCCTTCTGTGTTTTAACATGCTCCAATTAAAATAAGTTCATGTGATCTGTGAAAAAATTTACTTGATAAACTAGAGTTTACATAGCAACAGATATTCAGGATACTGGGCACAAGGAACTCTAGATGAACTATTTTAGGTCTGTATGGTCAACTTTGTTCCAAGTGCCATATTTCCTATTCAGCCTTAGGCGAAATAACTCATACCCCTAAATTAACAAGATAGTCTCCAAACCTTTGCAGGCATTCAGTGAAGAGGCAATTGCCAAAAGACAATTCACAGCAAGGGACTAAATTAGATGCTCTAAATAATTTCTTGAGAATCTATTCTTTCTCTGGTTATGTCTAAGAGAGACTCAGAAATGTTTCTTGGGAAAGGAGACCTGAACTTGTCCTGGTTTCATGATGGGATATAACATTGCACATATCTCTTCCTTTCCTAGTTATCCCAATGTATATGCTAAGTATTTTATATTACTTTTGTAGAATAAATATGTCATTCAGGATATCATCCAAAATAGAGGGTTCAAAAGTTCAACTTATTAATCATACAAAGAAACTTATATTGCAAGTATATGAATCAAGATCCAGTGAAGATCGAAAGAACATTTTTACATCCCTTTTCCACAAAATGTGTATAATTTTTGAGAAGAAAATCAAGACTAGAAAAAGACTTGGGGAACTCAGCAATGACATAACCATAGAAGTTAAACCTTTTTTTTTTAGTTCTCCATTTTCAGTTAACTCAATTTTATATCTCATTTTCTTTTTGATACTTCTGATAATCTGAAATTAAACTCCAAAGTAAGTTGCAAATTTTTGACATTTTGCAAGTCCTAATAGTCTGATTTTATAAAACCTATTTGTCTCCACTTACAACCAAGAAAACCTGCAAAAACTCCTACAAGCTCACTCATCTTGGAAGACAAATCTAGCGTTTACTTCACAATCACAATGTGTAACATGACCATCTCCATCAAATGTCTGGAATTCAAGAATGAACTTCATAAAAATTCAGACAGGTCCTTGTAGTTACATTCCAGTCTGAACTGTGTCCCAGGGAAGGACATCACTGCTCTTTCAATGAAATTGCTATGTTTGTATTTTATTGCTTTGAACTTTGGAGGACAAGATGACAGACATCTAAACAATACCAAAAATGAACAAATGGATCAGTTGGTCTGAACTCGGGCTAGAAATGCTCCAAAAGTAAATTCACTGAAATTTTCTATATGGATGTTTTCTCCATAATTTCAGTTAAATTTTTTCAACCTGAATATTGAGTTTTAATTTTGATTGTTGCAATATGAAGAATCTCATGGCTTAACGATGATCTCAAAAATTTAAAATGGTGTTACTGGATATTATCTATGTAAAGAAATAACTTTTCTGAAGGAATTAATCTCTAATGGAAATAATTCTCTTCAGTTCAAGGCCTAAGATATATTTCCCCAAGCTGTGTAACACATCCATGTCAACAGAAGGATGAGGCTTGAGTAAATTTTAGGGGAGGAGACTGTTAATCTGTTAATGCTGAAATATCACCCCTATAAAAAAGTCTTCAGCTACAGCTTGCAAGTACCTCTCTAACACATCAGGTAGGAATAAAGAAAATCTGTCATCATGATGGTCATGAGCAAAAAGTTATTTCAATTGCTTTCCTTCTCTAATACTCAAAATCCAATTCTAAACAGATTTTATACATCTATAGAGACCTACCAGTTTAACCACTATTTGATAACTCTGTTGTAAAAATCTTATGAATTGTGTACATAATATCAAAGCCCAGGACTCTGATTTGGTATAATTCAGGTTTGCTGGAAATAAATAGGCTTTGGGTTCAAGCCTATGACCAAGACACAGACTGTTTGAAAGCTAAGGTCTGACCTCCCCAGTTAACAAGTTGTACGAGTCATACATTCCCAAAACTATCCACAGGGATAACATGCTTGCTAACAGGAAAATTAGTGTTTTCACCACTGACTATCAAGATTTACCTGCTTGTGACCAGAAGGCACCTGTCTATAAATCTGTGACCTAACCATTGGAATTGAAGACACATAAGCAAAATAAAATGATTGTGTCAGAAAAAACACCTAATTTGTGTAAGGAATAACTTATGTATTACAGACATAGAATGAAGTGTATGACACATTTCATTTTTTTTCACAATAATAAAGGAAATGCATTTAGAAAAATGGTAGACTTGGCTGAACAAATAGCAAATAATAATGATGATGTCTGCAGAAAAATCCATAAAATCTAATTATTCTGGCTTTTATCCAGCATGTATAAAAAGCTGGAAACATATTGCTTTGCTGAAGCAAGATGTTTCCGACAAAAAATATCAATAACTTTATTGAGATATTTTTGCTTCACATGTGAAATAGTAATTCCTCAGAAATTTATTTAGCAATGCATTTTGCTGTCTTGATAGAACTGCTTTTAAACTCCAAACTTTTTACTGCAAATACTTTACATCAGATGACGATAATAAAAACAGAACAAGGGGTACAGTAGAAGCCAAGAAAAAGCACCACAGAGACAGTATGGTATATATGAATGTATGGTTAATCTTGATTTTATTGGACATAAAACAATTGTAGATAAGTAGAAGTTTAAAAAGAGGGAAGGAAGAAAAAGGAAAAAAAAGCAACTTGGTTTTTGAAAGTGTCCAACCAATCAAGAAAATGTATAATTTTAAGAATTTATAAACTAGAAGTTGACAGTAATTTTCTCAAACACTTAGACACATTGGCCCTTTATATTACTATGCTTTATGAATTATGAATTTTGGCTGATGAGGAAGCCTAAGGGTGACAATGTAGCTTCAGTGTCAGTAATGCATTGTCACTTCACGCTGTGTGATTTCCTACTATACCTAGATGAATTTTTCAAGCTTAAATAATGTTACTGACTGCCAAAGATTTTATTAAGAGGTCTGATGATATTATATGCTCTGCTGGCAAGATACTAATCCCTATTAACTAGAAAAAGGTCAAATACTCTGAAAGATTGCCAGGACTTTTTTTGTCTGCCTGGGGTGTTCAGATGTAGTTATCCTCCCCCACCACAATTCACCTATTTTGAGTCAGATAGTGAAATAGAAAACCATTTTTTCCAGCATCAAGAAGAATGAAATTTGAGTAGAAAAGACAGCTGTTCTTTGAGATTTTACATGGCTCCTGTTACCAAGGAAACAATTTATTTTGGCTTTGAAAGGTTAGGTAATGGTTGCCCTAGCTACAATTCAGGCAGTATAGAAAAAGAGGGACTATTTATCTCATATAATTATAGATACATATACACATAAACATAATTGCCCTCATTGAGGAGGGACAGATTTAGTAAAATGGAATTATGAAACCACTGAAGTTAGGAAAACATTCTGAACAACATTGAAGGAATGTATTGGTAGAAGAGACACTAGCACTGGCTTAAGTCAATCCCACACCTGAAAATATGATGTTCAAAGAATAAAAAGAAAAGAGAAGAAAAAAGATAAAGTGCAAATTAGAGAGCTTGTACAATTACTTAATCAGGTACTTAATATTACAATTGTAGACTCAAAAAAAATGATGAATACAGAATGTTTATAATTTTGAACTTGTGGAAACAATTTTTTTACCTTACAATCTCTGACTAAATTTGAATTGGAAAATCAGATCCATTATTTTAAATGCAGCTTTAATATTTCACTGATACATCACAGTAAAACATTCTTTGAGTTAAAATGGAAAGGATAATTCCCAAGGATGGACTTTTAGACATAGGAGGTGAGTAAAGCAATGATGAAAGACAACAAGTATTTATATTCATTAGCTGATTGGAAAATTGATTGATTATGTTGTATCACAGAAGGAGAAAGTTTTGCAGGTGCTGATGGGGATGAAAAATTCTCCAGGAATATAAAAATAACCTATTTTTCTATGTAGAAAATACAAATCCATTTTTAGTGTGGTCACATGCAAAATTAGGCAAGGTAGGAATAATACTGGACATAAAAAACTTGCATAAATATTGGTTCAAAAGCTGTAGTGACAAATCAAGAACAGTAAGAAATGAAGAGAAGAAAAAGGAGAAGACGGGGTACAAGTATAAAAGGAAGAAATGTCCATCTTATAAATTATAGTTCCTCAATGTCTGGATGAGTATCACAGACTCTACACTTTATAGAACAAAAGCATATTAAATGATCACCAGATTTGTAGAGGAAAAGGAGACTGATTTATTTGTTTTCTTCTCAGGAAGACCATTATGGTCACTCCACAAAAAAAAAAAAAAAAAAAAAAAAGAAAAAAATATTGAAAAACATATTCTATGTGTTGTGGATTAGTATATTTTCTGATTTTCATTTATGCCACTTAGATTTAAAATTACCAAGGTGAAATGTTTGCAAATGGAGAATTTTATTTTCATTGGAAAAAAATCAAAATATACAAAATATCCACAGTTTTCTCCTCTACTTAGTCTTAAAATTGAATATAATTCTTGCAAAGAACTCTTCATGAAAAGAAATACCATAGAGTGGATGTTTAAGGAACATTGTTTTCTTCTCTTGTGAGGTTTCAGTGTGTACAGGAAACAATATTGATTCTAAAATGAGATTCTTTTTAATTCCGATTTTTTATTTTATTTCAAAACACTTAAAGAATCTTCAGAAAATGTGAAAAAAGGCATGACTCATACAGTAATTTCAGCTCAAAAACAGATGAGTGCCAATAAGTCAGAGAAAGCTGGTATGTATTTCAACTGGTTTTAATTCTATTAAAAATATTGTCTGCTTTTATTATGAAGAACTGCAATGTGTAACCTTGAAAGAAATTTTCTTTTACTACAAGTGAGAGTTTTTATAAAGGTATGCAGTGATAAGACAAGGGAGAATGGCTTTAAACAGGAAGAAGGTAATTTTAAATTAGGTATTAGGAAGAAATTTATTTACTGTGAGGGTGGTGATGCACTGGAACAGATTGCCCAGAGAAGCAGTGGATGGCTCATCCCTGGAAATGTTCAAGGCCAGGTTGGATGAGGCTGTGAGAAACCTTATTTTCCATTTTGTCCTGTATATTTGCATACCAAGAGAATTTATTTATTTATTATGCCTAATGAAAGGTGTAGTGAAAGGTGTCCCTGCCCATTACAGAGGCTGGAAGTAAATGACATTTAAGATCTCTTCCAACTGAAATCCCAGTATGATTTTATGTTCAAGAAAATAATTCTTTTTCCTCTATAGCCAAAAGGAACATCTGAGGGGGTGGGTAGGGCGAGAGGGGTGGACTTTGTTGTTGTTGTTGTTTTGTTTGTTTGTTTAACTTCTGCTCTTGAGTTTTGCTTTCTAAGAGCTCATCACTGGAATAACATGGGTGAAAAATCTATGTTTTCTCTGTGATCAGACATGATGCTGATGAGAATATAGAGATCTACCCATTCATCTATTTTCATGATGTTCTGTCATAAAGAAGCAAAATGATAACTGAAACAATGTTGTCCAATATCAAACATGGAAATAAGAGATAAATTGTGAAAGTATGAACTTCTATTTTTTTAAAATACAAATTAATCTCTCTCAGCTCCAGCCAATCAGAATTGAGACTACGCATTTTCTTAAAGAAAAAAAAAACCAAACAAACAACAAAAAAAGCCAAAAGAAGCAAACTAAACCAACCAACCAACCAACCAAACTGAAACATTCATTTGGATGCTAAACCTTTGGAAATACCTTAACATAGGGTTGAAATAAAAGGTTTACAGTTTTCAGGGAAAAACAGTTGAGTCTGTGAGGGTAAGTCACTTCTAGAAGACCAGCTGCCTGTTTTGAGGCTTAATCAAGTATTCAAAAGCGCTCATGTAGAATGAACATGCTGTATCTGTATTATTATCATAATATAATTCATGCTGAGCTTCTTTTAAACTCCTCAGATACAAACAAAAAACAGGGAATATTTATATTGCCGTAAAAAATCTAATGAAGTATTAAATAATCTACATAGGATTTTAAGAGGTAGTTAAGGAGAACAAACTTCTAAAGTTACAAATATTGTGATCATTATCTTGCTTCTTTGTAGTACAAGACAATATTAACAAAACACTTCAAATATTATATAGTTCTCAATGATATTGTGGTTCTTAACTAATAAATATATTTTGTTATGCTCTTTTCCATGTATCTAGTAATTATTTTAGCCATTAAACCAACAGTAAGACCAACATAATAAAGAAACTAGACTTCCAGAATATAATCTCTGTAAAAATATAAGCTGCTTGTCCCTACTGCTTATCTGAGTCAGCTTGCATGCAAATATTTAAAACATTATTTTACTTTGGTTTTCTTCTCACTTTATTATCCATGGCAAGTCTTCATTACAATTGAGGAAACTTATACACTTTTAGCTTTTAGAATGAAGTACACACTGTGAAAAAAAGAAATAAACAAGCTCTAAACTTCAACAGGCGCTCAAGTGAATATTTCTTTATGGGCACATCATCAAGCCAACACATTTCCCCATTCATTGAGTCAAATTATACTTTTCCTTTCATCTTAAGTGGAAGGAAATGGTCTCCCTCAGACAGGAACAATGTTACTTCTTTTTGGTTGCACATTATTGATTACTGCATGGGGAAATATTACACCTGCTCTTTTGAAGAGCTCCTCTCAACTGAATAGGACTCTTCTGCGACACTAAAACATAGACTGAAAGAAAGGCTGAGACATATAAATACATTTTCCAATTCTGATTTAAAAAAATACATCTGAATGTTTTTATCCTTATTGTAGGCATAATTGGTATCAATAAACTGTGAAGAAACACATAAATCAATACAGCATTTTGACTCAAACAGGCGTCCATTCCTTTAAAATAAAATAAGGAAGAAAAAGTAAACACATAGAATTCAAACCACTGTTTCCAAGAAGTGGACAGGATTTGAAGTAATTCATCATTGCCTATCTACAAACAACATTTGATTTAAAGCCACTAGGTGTCAGCATATAAGTATTCCTAAAGAGATTTATCTGCCAGAACAAGTAGTTGGCAATAAACAAATATGTAGGATTATAAGTGGTTGATGATTCCTTATTAAACCATAGAAGAAAGTTATAAACTTGTCAAGCTTACTGATAAATATTTGGACAATCGAAAAATATTTTTCCACTTGATAAATGAGTCTGGAATGGCACCTTCTGTTTTTTGATAAGATACTCTGGATATTTTAACTTATACAGACCTTTAAAGGTTTTACTTCAAAATAAATGACTTTCCAAGCAAAACCATCTGATAAGAGCAGGTAGCCTTGATGTCATGAGGCAGGTTCTTCATATTGACATGTTTGTGAGCTGTTTAGTTCGTGTACTGGAATTCCTCAGTAAAAATCAGGTTATTGTCTAGTAATATTCTGTTGTCATTAAGAGCCTAAAGGAGCCCGCCAGTGATGATGACAAGAGCACAGAAATGAAGGACAAATTTAAGTCATTTATCTTACTAATGATCTGTTATTAATGTAGAGCTAATAACTCAAAAAAGCAGGATGCTTAAGGCAGGTAATACTGCTTTAACAAGGACACTGAAATGGCAGTGCACTTCAGTAACTGCAGAATGCTGCATTTGTGCTTCTTCTTTATACGGAAAGGGAAGTCCAATTGTCTGACAGGGCACAGAGTACATGACCAAAACTGATTAGTACTCCTGACTCATCCCTAGATTTTTAGTTATTGACAGACTCCTGGAATGTCTCTTCATGTAATTCACATAAGATGCTTTGATAGGTTTTTATTTTAATAAATAGTGACATTTCCTTGAATTTACATAATACTGTTTATTGGATATAATGTAACTACCTAATGAAAACCATAGATACACCTCAGGGAATTCAGAAAGGATCTAGAAGGGTTTAATAGCTATTTAAGTGTGATTAATGAAATATCTAAATGGCAAACTAGTTTGAGAGTGATCTGGATTTCATAGCCACATTTACAAAGAGCCATAAAAATTGGACACTGATGTTAAAAGTGCTGGGAGTGTGTTTTACTCCTACCATTTTCTGCATAACTGTCCAGACTGTGTGACTAATCATAGTGAAGACATTCTAAATATAAATAAGGTGGCTCACGCTGAAACCTAGCATAAATGTCTCCATTTCTGTTAAAGTGCGGGAGATGCTTTTAGGTAAGGATTGATGATTGATGAGAAAATAGATTAAATAGATCTGGCATAAAGTGTATCTCTTCCATTTAATCTTCTAAGACATGGCAAAGATGTAAACTAGAGTGTGTCCCAAAGCTGGTAAAAAAATTAACACCTAGAGAGAGGTATAGAAAGAGAGCATGAGAGTACATGCAACTCTGACAGATGAGGAACAAAGTCAGAAGATTGCTAGCATTTTCAGCAGCTTGAAATCAAAAATCATACAAAAAGTCAGAGCAGCTTATTTTTACTGCCTAATGTTGACCAGAACTACTTATCAGTGTTGTGCCCCTTAAGTAATTTACTATATATGTGTATAGGAAATTCAGCAGTATGAGAGAGAAGTATTTCTGTCCTCAAGAGATCATGTTGTCCTACTGTCCCTTGCCCCAAGAAATAATTCAGAACAGTTGCCTTACACAATGAAGCCATGTAGCACTGATTGATGATACAGATCTACCGAGAAACTTTTCAAAGAGAATTGTAGTTTTCAGGCAATAGATTAACTTTTATTTTCCAGAATTTTCTTAAAAATTCCCCACTCTTAAACACAAGGATACAGGCAACATTTTTTTCTCCCACTGGAGAAACAGTAAGAAATAATAGCATTCTCCTAGAAAAGGCTTTTGCACTTTTGATTCTAAAATATAGTGCTGTGTAGATGTCCTTATGTAAATTTACTTATAAAACCGAAGTATTGTTCTAAAAAACAATACTTGTTTTTTAGATAAATATTGTTCTAAAAAAGTTTAAGTATCAACGCTTTAAGCCTTCAAAAACATAATGGTACTGAAGAAGTTTGTGGAGAGATCTCCCATCTGCAAGAAAAATCTGCAAAAGCAAGAACTGCTGACTCCTGAAAGCAGGTGTTGGCACAGTGTATTATATATTGCAATGAAGTATCAGAGAGAGGTAGTTTTCCTATCTTGCATCTTTCAGCACAGAACTAAAATGGATGAGAGGATTCACAAGATTCTGCAGTTCTTTTGAGGTAACAGGAGAAACCTCATTTTACATCTGTCTTCAGAATGACATTATTTGAAGCCCTATGAGGCTTGTAGAGCAATGCTCTGCAAGTGAGAGGGGTGAGGAGCCTGCTGCCATCCTCAGCAAGTTCCTCACAGCCCCCACCCCACTCTGGCCACCAGCCTTACTGCCCTGCTTTGCTTGCTCGGGCACAATGGGACAGTACCAGCAAGGAAAGGGAGTAGAGGGAAAGAGAAATGAAGGAAAGGGGTAGGATTGGAACAGGGAGGGGAGGGTGGATGTACAAGGGAGTTGTCAACCTGAGCTGGCCTCCAACAAGAAATAGTAAGATCTAAATGGCAATGAATTCATCAGAGAAGCTGAGGTTTAGTCATATTTTGCAGGCTACCTGCAAGGCACAATGGTGTCATGGCTGATGTGTCATTCATTGCATGTCTTGGTTCTGTCAGAAAAATACAGGTTGCCATATCTGCTTTTTCTTAATTTCCTTGTATTCATGGAAGATAAACTAATTTAAATAAACTTGGGTTAATGAGGACATTACAAATGTAGGACAATATGCACCCTCCAGTTTGGGTTCTCTGTATTTATTTTCTACTTTTTTTGAGGTTGGGATTGAAGGTGCTTGAGACAGTGTTTCATGTTTGGACTTAGGTGTTTATTATTTCTTATCAGTGAAACAGCCTCACAGATGTGAGTTCTGCAGTCTTTCGTTAGTAAGGCACAAAATGGCTAACTAACTCTTGTTACAATGTCTTTTAAAACTAAACTATCCAATTAATAAATGGCACCTAGATTATTTTCCTTTTTAACCCAATAACTGATCTCTCAAAGCCCACAATGTGGACTTTTCTGTCTAATTACAAACATCACCCAAACTCATGAAGAAGAAGGAAGAAGAAGTGAAGAAGAACAACTTGCCTCTGCCCTAAAACCTCCATCTTTCTTCATATTTATTTCTATATTATAAAACCCCAAACTCTAAGTTTTCCATCTTGTTATATTTTTAATTAACTACACACCTGTAATCTCAGTGCTATTCATCAATTTTGGAAGTCCTCTCCACAGGCTCAGGTTAAATGCAGTGCTCTCTTGTGAGTCTGCCTTTCAGCACAGAAAGTTTAAAATTCTCAGCATCCAGGATTCTAGCACTCCAGAAGCCTAGTAGACCTGTAGAGAATTGCCTTGGAACTTCTGGATGCAGATGCCTCTTCTCTGTCCCCACCCTGCTTTTCTGTCCACCCTCATCACTGCTCAGCTCCTGAACCAGGAAGCAGGAGTCCAAGAGGGGATGACTAAAGGAGACAATTGTGTTCTACCAAGAGGAGAGGGCTGCTGCTGTCCACTCCACTCCATATGAAAAAGTCAGGAGAAGGAGATGGATGATAGCAGCTTGAAGGAAATACAATCTGTGCATGACAGTGTGGCAAGCACATTTCTCTCACTCTCAGGATTTTTCCTAGAGGTGCAGAGAGAAATGGAAGAGAAAACAATTTCTATTTCTGCTCCTTGTTTTTCCTATGTGGAATGTGTTTGGAGAATTGTTTACCTGGAGTGAGTGCTTGATTGGATTCTGGTGATGATTGTTTGAGCCTGATGGCCAATCCAATCCACCTGTGTCTGGACTCTCGCAAGCGGGGTCATGAGTTAGTTAGATTAGATATAGAGTAGGAGAAAGTAGTATGTAGTTTTTAGTATCTTCCTTTTATATAGTATATTAATGTATTTTATCATAATTATAATAAATAAATAATTCAGCCTTCTGAACTGAGTCAGACATCGTCACTTCTTCCCACTGGGTTTGCCTGCATCCACAACAAGGCAGGGACATTATGAGCGCAGTATTCAAATGATCATGTGTGCTTGGCAGGAATATTTTTAACAGGTCTTAACTCTTGATTTTAGAGTTCTGAAGTGATTATCTTTCTAAAAGCCTGAGTACTTTGATAGTGATAGAGATATTGTTTCTTTAAATTTTAAAAATGTGTCAACAGCTTCAATACATACATACATACATACATGCATACATCTTGCATTGGTAATTACATTTCCTTAGCATAGTGACAAAGTCTTTTACCAAAGGCTACACTTCAACATTATTTAAGGATTACCATCGATTCACAGAGCTATAACCTCTTTACACAGGAATAATTGAAGTGTTTTGGTCTAACTGTTCAATAGGTACCCTTTTGCATCTGAGTAGTGAGAACTTTGTTCTTTCTGGACTGGTTTGGACTGAGAAATACCCAGACTTCAAATCTCTCCAGTTTAGCACAGCAGCAGTGACAAAAGATGTTGTGAGCAGTATCCAGGAGTCCTGTGTGAGGAATTTGACTGAATTCTCCCACCAATAATTAGAGGTAATGCTGACCTTTAGGTGCAGCACAAGCCATAGCCCTTTCCTTATTTATTGCTCCAGAAGGAGCGAAAAAAATCTGCTTGCTGGAGGTGATTGCTTTTTTCTTTCTGACAGATGTAAATGTCAAAGGATATCTGGGTTGCTCTGAGTACCATTTAATGTCATTATTTTTGTGCCTAGAAAAAGCTACTGGGGCACCCATAAACATGCAACAGCCCTGGAGAGGCCAAAAGGAATGGGGAACCACTTGTGGGAATTTGTTTACTCTGAGAGCTAGTCGGTGGTTTAAAAAAAAATTATTAAAAAAAAAATTCCTGGTGCTGTTGGCAAAGGAGCACTGGCCCTATCTTTTGACACATTCAGAAGCTACCTGGAGGGAACTCTAAAATTGGCTGCCTTTTATCTGCTGATGCCCTAATCCAGGAGAACACTGGATGTGACCCAAGCTGGGAGAGCTGGCTTTTTCATTCAGAAGGTCTCTTCAGGAGGCATATGTGAGGTTAATAAATCTGCCTCTTGCTGGGATGCCATGTGGTGGCTTTAGCTCTTCCTCTAGCACACCTTATAAAATCAGTGCCCTTTTGTATTTTGAAGCCTCACAACAACAGCACAAGCCCTTTGGATCAAATGAACAATAATTGTAATTTTCTCTTAGCAGGGTAGCAAGGAAAACTGTCTGTCAAAAGCATATGTTCTAGAATGCATAATTGCACCTGTCTTAGCCAACATTGTCTGTGTAAGACATGATTAATGACTTTAAACTTTATTATTATTATTATTATTACTACTACTATTAGTATTATTACTATTATTATTATTATTTTCCGAAGCTGAATTGTGAACTCTATTTAAAGTGTCTTTCTTGAGCCTTGTCATGAGGTAGCTGAGACAGCCTACACTCACCATTTCAAACTTTTTTACTCAAATAATTTCTGCTATCATTTAAGAAGCTTATTTATATTTCTAGCCTGAAAACATATCTTTATGTATAATTCTGTTAAAGTAATATGAATCTCTTCCATGTCACTTGCTAACTCTTGGTTTGGATCTGTGTGCCTCTTTATCTCTTCTGTTTCACCTGAATTTCTAGGTTCTCTGTACAGTGTTTATACTCTACATTTCCCATTTTTACATTCCATAAAATGCAAGTACCTCATAAATATAATGATCAATTATGCATACAGCTTCTTGAAGAGGAAGAAGGCAATTTTCTAAAGGAAACTCAAAACAATAGAAATTCCGTAGCAAGAAAATAAATTTAAAAGTCTTCATCTGTACTTTCATCTCAGGGAAATATTGCTATAACTGAATTTTTAAATCTCTATTTTAAACTTGACTTTAAAAGATGAGCAAGCAGTGCATAATCAATAAGATAAAGTGAGACACGGTGATCCTTTCCCTCATAGTGTTCACCAGAAAGGAGAAATACTCTAATTTCAAAGCCGGAGACTTGCTTAAGTTTTTTTTAGCATTGCAAGTTTATACACTACAACAAAGACATCTGGTAAAAAGTGCTTCTCCAAAGCTCAAGATTCATAGCAGGTTATGACAAGAAACACAAAACAATTCTTTTTTTTTCAAGAAAAAATGACTCAGGCAGCTTTTAGTGTGTGTAATCACAGGTGCTTTCTTAGCATAGCGTTTCCAGGGAAATGAAGAAAAAACATAATTTTTAAAATAGTCACTATTAACATAGAGTGACCACAGAGAAGAACTTGTAATAATACAGCATAGAGGAGAAATATGGTAAAGCTGACTTCATAATTAGAGATGATTGGGGAGAACATTGAGGAGATTTTTTTTCCCAAGAAAATAAATTAAAATTGGAAGGCAAATTCCCTGTCACATTTGTAACATTTTTGTGTTTGTTTTCCATGAATATAGGCTTGTATATTATTTCTAAATCCTGTCTTCTGTCCCAGTAATTTGTTTCTCAGGTATTTTTATCTCCATTTGCAGAGAATCCAGTGCAATATCATCTTCAAATCCACATAGAATTTCTTGAACTTAATGTGCTATAAGTGTTTATTTGTAATCAAGGAAGCCCTTTTAAAGAAATCACATAACAAATTGTATTTAATTTCTGATTATCTGCCATGAAGTATATTCACAGGGAAATCTGAAAGGGGAAATATTTCCTAATTAAAGTTAAGAAAAGAGTTTTGTGCTTTCACTCCAGGCAATTGAATGTAACATTTGCATGCATATAATTCCATGGGAAACAAAACCCAGGAAGTGGCTGTTTGAGTGTCTATTAATTAAAAAATATTGCACTTCACTAGTTGTACTGGCTGGCCTTTTACACATTCTCTGTAGGCTAATAATTGAATTAAAGTGTGCACAAAATTACATCAATGAAGGGTTTCTTAAAAAGACCCAATCTCTGTTAATAGTAAGCATATAATTATTTTTATTTCCATTAATAAAGATGTAGAATTCAAAGGAGTATATTATTCCATAATAAGAGACAGATTGTATCAGATCAATCAAGTCCCTGTCATGCACACAGTGACAGAAGAATTTGGTAGCCTGCTCTTGGTGATGTGCTTTTCTTTTTTGGTGACTGCTAGCCTGAAAAATGAAGCAAAGCCAGAAATCATTATCAATATAGAGAAAGCATTTATTTTGGAGAAATTCTTCTGTAACACAAAATGGAAAATTGTTGAGGAAAATACTGTCATTTGCTACTCAACCTGCAGTTATCTGTAGATAGAAAGCAAGTTCAACTAAACCCTGTGAAACTACAAAGTACAGAGCCAACAGTCCATTAGTGTAGCTAGATCAATATAAAGGAAAGAAACATGGCCTTTATTTTGCTTCAGCACTTTTAAAGATGACCTGCTGAAGATTTATCAGTTTTATATAGAAGGATTTGCCATCCTCCTCCTCTTTATTTGCTGAAAAAACTGTACAAAATGAAATACAGGAAAATACCTGGGCAAGAAAAATACAGTTTGAAGACATGAGGACATTCTTGCTTCCAGATTCTGTCAATGAAAGAAAAATAATAGAGGGCTGATTTGTAAGGATAAGTGTTTATTTTCACATTATGTCAAACCTTTATGTGTTCTGTAGTTCTCCTCTACTCTTCCAGTGTGCTACAGATTTTAAACAGGATATCTTCTAGAAGTTTACTTAATGATTAAACTTAACACATATTATATGTTCATTTTACACTGCTTCTCTAGCACCATGCCTCATTTGCCACAAAAAAAAAAAAATAGTAGTCTTGTTCATTCTGGAAAATGAGAAAGGGATAATGATGGAATTAATGTGTAATGTACAAATTGAAAGAATGGAGAGAAAAATGGCAGTCAGAAAAGAAAGATAAGATGAGAATGTTAGGATAGGAAGAGGACAAGAGGTTTGTGCACTGAAACCAGCTGGAGGCAAGACAAATGGAATGGCTAGAAGCATCCAGGAAAAAAATGAAGTTCAGACCAAGAAGACATTTAGTTGGTTCACATTTGGAGCTAGTCAGTTTATTTTTAATCTATCAAAATTTCAATGATTCAACAAACTCTGTAACTCTCTTAGGGAATTCAAACTTATTTTATATTTTCTCTCCACTTATATTTATCATTAGACATATTATCCAAATATGTAGGAGAATGACATTTAGGATGAACTCCAGAGTTGCTTTCTGTGAGCATCATCTTCGTACACTAACTTGCAATTGGGGATGAAAACTCCAGACAAATAGCTATGTATAGCCAAAGAGTACAAAGTGTTAACAGTTCTAGAACTCTTAGACATTTGATTTTGTTTCTCTGTCTGATTAAATCCTAGGTTAGATTTGACAGAGACAGGGCTTTCATCTCCCTTTCTCTCTTTTTTTTTTTTTTAATACACTAAAACATGATTGAAGGTGAATTGTCAGTATTATTTTACTGGCATTCAAGTGTTTACCCTGCCTTCTCATGTAAATGAAAAAAAAATGCTTTCTTAGAGCAATGAGCCATTTAAATAATACCCATATCATCAAAAGACTGCAGAATTATTCTTAAATAGTTTTCTTATTCAGGTAGTGTGTAGAGAGTAATAATGATGAGAGGGAGCTATTTAATTTGCAACTACTATTTCCTTCTATGTTTCAAGTACTTTTCTGAAAATTCCTTGAGTTTTTTGTTTTTTTAAATCATTATCTTATAACCTGTCTCTTCAGGTTTTTGGTGGTGGTTTTTGTTGTTGTTTTTTGGGGTTTTTTAATGATTTTATTTTGTTTGTTTTCAGGTTTTTCTGTTAGTTCACAATTTTAAGTGGCACCTGACCTACTGGAAAATTTTTGAAAGGAATTTTAAGAGTTGTTAAAAAAGAAGGAAACAGGGAGCATGTTAATGTAATTCAATCATCCTGGCAAGGATAAAAAAATGCAATCACTCTTATGATACCATAATTGGAGCAAAGATTTAAGTCAGTTTAGACTCCAGAACTCAGAAGTTTTATTAATTAACATCTACAGGGACAGCAAACCATGGCTGCAAAAGAGAAACTTCCCTTTTTTTTTGAGCAGGAGAAAAAACATTTCAGCATGTTTCTAGGTATCATTGAACAGCACATGACATCTTGCTAGGCCTGCAGCAAAATAAGCAACAACAATCTGTTTGAAATAGTTGTCTCTGATTTCTGGGCTCAGCAGCTTTTAGATATCAAAGACCTGCACAAAATTAAAGATGATAATGTGAAAGAAAGTGCACGTTAGTATTTAATTACATTAAATTGACTAGGAAGAAGCAAGCTCTTGATTGGGAGCATATTAACTTCTGTCTGTGCAGTATATAAGCTAGCTTGTGAGTGAAAGTACTTTTTAAAAACACGAGAAAGGTAATGATGAAAACTACCTCAAAAGTATGTGAGCCAAGGCCTAGGCAGCTTTTTCACTCACTTGCTCAGTTTGGCAAAGGCATTTCTCAGGTCTTTGAGAGGCAAAAAAATGCACGCAGTCACAGTGAGGGGAAATAAAGTATTCCTCTCTATCACAGACATGAACTGGAGCTGTTTTCCATTCTTTCCATCTGCTCATGAAAACTGCTTCTGAAAAAGAATCTTCTTTTGATAAAAATAGATACCTAAGTAGTGACTTCAACATATGCACAAATAATTTCATTAAATATACAATTTAATGTGCAAAAGATATCTTATATATAGAAAACAATTTTTGTGCATATTTGTAGCATTTCACAGATTCAATCAGAAATGTAACATTTTTCACTATTTAAAATACAGCTAAAAGCACATGCAGGCCTGGGATTAGAGATATGGTACACTTCATGAACCTGGGCAAAAAATGTATGCTTTGTTAGCCACAGTCTTGCAAATATTAAATAGCAGAGTAAATACTTTACTCTGGAAAGTAAATATGGAAAGTAAATATGGAAAGTAAATATGCCCTGGGCATATTTATCTTGATCTGGAAAGTAAATATGCCTTGGGGGTATATTGTTAGGTTGCATTTTCTTTAATGACTGCACAGGTACCTTGCTTGGGAAGAAGCAGAACAATGTATGGTACATAATTGATTATTTCAGTCTTTTCTTCTGAACATAGCTTTGTCATTGCTTTACTTGATATTAACTATCGTAGTTGTGATTTCAGTGAACAACTGATATTTTTCAGATTTACTATCAAGAATAGTGTGCCCAATGTTCAAGACGCAATATGGAATGTATAACACTTCCTGAAAGGGATTTTAGATCTCAAAGAAGACTCTGACTGATGAATCAAAAATGTCACCATGTTCCATTGAATCTGTGAGACTAGTAAATGCAGATATTTATGTGCTGGTGTCTCTCTAAACAGTCCAGTAAAGAAACTTTAGGTCCAGTCTTTAAAACCTCAAAGTGGAAGCAACTCATTATTTTTGTTATGATTTGTTATATAATGACAAGAATAATCTTTATCACTTAATTCCTTACTTGGCATAAAATTACTTTTTGGACTGATCAAACACCTCAGGCTTCGCCTTAGTGTTTAATCAGTTTCAGCAGCTGTTCATAGCTTCAAATACTACAGAGAAATAAAATTTAATTGCTTAATTAAACTCAAACCGCAGTTGTCTTTTATACAGGCAGGGGCCTGCCTAGCTTTTGGATACTCAAAGACAATCAGAGAGCAATAATGACATTGCTCTTCTCTCAAGGATGGTTGGTCTAGGAGTTTATGTAGGTGCAAGGAAAAGCCAAAGGCCTCTTTTGAGAAAAAATTAGGAGTTGTCTTTCCCATTTTCAACCTATTTTTTATCAACCCAGCTGCTGTACAGACAAGTGCACATAAATTAATTGATCAGTATGCACAGATTAATGGGAAAACTGACCATGTGCTTGTAAGTTAATTGAAAAACTTGTGGACAGATCTTTGAACAGAGTACACTGACTTGTTCAGTTTGATTTATACTAGTCAAAGTTCTGATTCAATGGGACTTTAAAATTTCATTTTCTGCCTCTGCTATTGAATGTCAGCAGTTCTAATAAGCAGGCACAAACATGCACTGAAGTGAGGTGACCACTTTAGCTATCAAATTGGAAGAAATGGGCAAATTTTGTTGAATTTTGTACTAATGCAAATGCACGATGTTGAGACCTGCTACCTTTACTTTGAGAAGTTCTCTCTTACTCCTCGCTTTTTCTTAAGAACTCTTTTAAAAATATTTGTTTATTTGCCAGAATCCTGACTTTTATTTAATATCAAAATCTAGTAATACTATTAGTATAATATGTCGGATTTGGTATGTAATTTTTATATTCAAAGTTATTTTGTCCTCTGTATATTACAATTAAATAATTATAGCTTGCAAGACAACTGATTAGAGCATGGAGAAAGTATCAGAAGGGAAAGAAATATCACTTAAGAAGCACGACATTAACCTAGATAATATTGTAGAGAAAATGTATATAGTGAATTTGTTAGCCAACTTCCCCATTACCATAAATCAGTATGATTTCATTTATTTCAGTGGAGCATTGCCAAATTCAGTAATACTTTACAATCAGATGAGGTTCTATGTATCTGAGGATACATTGTCTAAAGTATGTCTAAGACCTTAATTTCTTTAAAAATATGTTCTGAAATTATTGAGCATGTCTATACAAGATTTCTTTGACACAGAAAAAAATGGAAAAACCTACAAAATTATTAAGGGCCAAAAAGTCAGCACTAAATTTTGAATATGCTTTGGGTTTGGTTTAATATATTAAAATTCATAGGGTTTGTGGAAAATATTTACCTGGTTTTTTTCCTTTATTCCCTGATAAATGTCTACAAATATAAATAGCACTTAAGCATGTATGCACGGGCAAATAATTCCAAATAATTCTTCACATAGCAATAGATTTTGATATTTGATCTTTATATCTTGCAAATATATTTCATGCTTTTTAAAAGATGCCCAAAAATAACAAAACATTAATTTTTAATAATGAAGCTACAATCTATTGACAACTCCCCTTCACAGAGTGTTCCTCATCCTGCTGGTGCTTCAATTTGGTAACAAAGGTAATCACAATACCCCTTGAGTTGAAGAGGCCAGTAATTTGATACTAAATCATGAAAACCCCTCTCTGAAAAGACAAAACCCTAGATGAAGAACAGTCTTCTACGGTCATCAGTGGTCCATGTCAGTGTCTCATGGGACTCACCAGCAACTTATAAATCCATAACTTCATAGCACAAAGTTTCAGATAGAATTTTCAGAACTATATTTATCTTGTATTAATGTTATCACTATCTTTTCCATATGTTATGCGTCAACCTAGTTTTGTACAAAATACTCAATTCCGTTCAGATGATCTCTGACATTTTAACTTCAGGATGTTCTCTGAATTCTTTCTAGCCTTAAAAGCATTCATTAATTAAGGTTTGACAAATATTTCACTAATATTGAATTGTTAATGTCTACAGCTTCATTTTGACTGCCTTGCATTTTGCAGAGTAGCTGTAATCAAAGGCATCTGTGAATAGCAAACTGCATGTATATTTACACACACTAGAATTATTATGTCCCACCCCCCAAACATAACAATCTGAAGCCATGTCTTCTATAAAGAGAAAAAAATGAGGGAGTTATGTTGGATACTGTATTAATTCCTCCATTCAGGCACAAAGTGCCACAAAGGGATGTTCACAGACTTATATAGTCTCCTGAAATGTACTTCAGTGGTACTCAGGAGCAGGAAAAAAGCAGCAATTCAAACTACATACCATGCAGTACAGGGAGGAGGTCATGTTACTATGGTTGTTGTTTTAAGAACCAGAAATTCTCTGAAAAGGCTGTTACAGGAGAAACACAGAGGCTTTTAGGGCAGCCAAAGTCTCACAATATAGCAAAGTAGAGGAAGAAAGAAAACCACATTTCTTATTTAAAAGAGTTGGCAAGAATATGACTTCTATCCTGCAAGAATGTGGACCTTTCACTATCTATTTTCAGCATGAATTGAAATGGGCATAAAATTCATAAGTGAAATGTGAGAAGAATCCACTCTCAAAAACACTAAAACATCTATAAATATACTACAGAACTACAGACTGCAGTAAGGTAATGAATAGTACCCAAAAGTTAAAGCAACATAGAATGGGTGATTTATCATCTCCTGTTTCAATGTGGGGAATACACAAAACAGCTGAAATCAAACTAGAAATCATATTTTTTTTCTTCAAAAAGGAGTTTTGCTATCAACTTTTGACCGGGCTTATTGACTATTCTTTGGCATTGGGAGGCTAATATTGAGGATCTTACATGGAGCCAGACTATATTATGTTCTTGGCAGACCTATTAGAGCTATGATGACAGGGAAAATAGATGGACTGCTGACAGCTGGCATTAGAATAAGTTGTAGGACTTACATAAATACTTCTGTTCAATATTCAAAGCCATTTTTTCCCCTCCTTGGAGATAATGGAAAATTCCCCCTTTCCAAGTGTTCCAAAACCAAGCTTTGTCAGAAGTTGTAAAATATTTTATGTAAAGACTACTTTTCCTGATTTTATACCTGTGATAACCCAACTGTACTCAATGAGCCAGTTTTAATCTTATTCAATCTGTCTAGAGAATAGAAAATATAGTCAGGAAATTGGTCTGAGTAGACCAACAGTAGCTTATTATGCACCACTCACATGGAAGTGGTATGATCAGTTGCAGTTCCTTTTGAAATTATTGACATTTTGGCAGCCATAACCATCTTCAAAAATATGGTGAGTTTTATAGATGCCTGAACAGACCTCTGTGGCTAACTTTAAACAGTCATTTTTGGAAGTATTTACAGAACCTATCCCTTATTTCTTTAAATAAATATTCAGGACCTCTTCAAACATTTGAAGTTGTTCATAAATAGAAGTATATTAGTCAGGTGACCTTGTGAAGTATATGTTCAAAGTGCTGAACTCCTACTGAATTTTGACAGACTGTACACACTGCAAAAACCTTGCATGATGGTTGACTCCCAGAGAAGTATGGCAAATTTCTTTCCTGATTGAAATTCATACACACTCTTGCTAGAAGAATTATTTGAACTGTCTTCCTATCATACCTTTTGTTACAATAGTAATACCAACAAATACAACATCAAAAGAATTATTAAAGCTGATAAAAAATATGATAGAGAAATATATTTGAAGAGGTGGACAGGTTCTGTAATTGTCAAACTTTCCTTTAAAGGGAACCTTTTTTCTTCAATTTCATGGTTGACTGGAATTTTCAGCCTGAAAATATATTTAATGCTCCATGAAATTTACTTGTCTATAAAATGTCTACTCCTGCTAACATGAACAAATAGATTTTCACTATAGTTTGATACATAAAATTAAACAATAAATAATTCTGATCTGTTCAGAATCTCATCCTTTGACCTCAAAAAAGAATACATGTAATGCTTCTTTTTAGAAAGGAAAAGTACAAATTTTATGCAGTGGCCTTATTTTGTCAATCCAGAAAACTAGAAGCCCTGTAGACATCTAATATTGAGCCAGAAGCTGGAATCTAAGTTTTACTAATATCACTGTACAAATTTAACCAATAACATCAGTTAATGAGGGCAACAAATCCAATAATCTTTTTACGACAGAGAATGAAACATCCTATCTAGAAATCTACTAATTAAAGTGTCAAAACATCTTTAAAGCTTCTTTTGATAATCAAGTGAGTCTAGTCCTGTCTTTTTGTGAGGCTACTGCAACTGCATAAGTACAATGTTTTCATCCAGCTAGCCAACCAGAGAGCTAGGATATCTCACAAAGGTATTTCACCTATGCTTTGGAGATTAGAAAAGTGAGTCAGAAGAATTCTGTTTCTCTAAAATGGAAATCTGTGTTGTCTCCCGGTCTGTCAATTGCATCCCCATGATTATGGAGCTCAGTTGGTTTCTCCATGTATTTTATTGAACTCTGCAGGGATAAAAGGGTTAGGATTACCAGAATGAAATAAAGAATTTTTTTCCATTTATTATATTGCCTGTTGCCCTTCCTCAGATGAAATATTTGAACTTTCAATTTCCATTTACACGTTGCCTTGGATTAAGATATTTTAGGATTGTAATCAATACATATTAACATTTCTGGATTAAATGGCCACGGGGGTACTATTGTCACATAGTGACAGAATTAGTGTGTCACTTCTTTTGCACAGAGAATCTAAAAGTGCACCTACTACAAAGTTGCATGTGGAGTTCCGAATAGTGTCCAAGTAGAGGTACTTTGGATGAAGAATAGAGAGAAAAAAGGCCCTTCTTGGTAGAAATACTTAAAATATTATCTATATGCCTAATTTTAGGTAGAACTTGCCCTAAGTAAAATCAATACTAGTATGCAGAGGTTCAAATGTGTGTAGGTCAAAAGCATAAAGCTGGGTTATTCCTGGGTCACCAGATGTCTCTTTTTAGTGCTTATGTGCAAAACACTTAGCAAAGTTCAACTGCAGCTTTTTACACACAAAAAAAATCACATTACATAGCACTGTTCAAGCATTGTGAATGATAACCTGAAGAAGGTAGGCAGTTAATGGTGATTAAACCAGAGACTTTTTGTGTACAATACTTTGTATTGTAGTTAGGGATGGGAACCACATGGAAAGGTTTCCACACGGACCAGTGAAAAATATTGGAGTAAACTTAGCCACACTGTAGCCCTAAAAACACATTCCCAACTTGAAAAGGATGAGCTTTTATCATTTTTTTCCTTTTTTTTTTTTTTTAATGGAGGATAAATTTTTGTTGGTCACTCTGACAAGGACACTTTGTCCCCATTAAATCACATTCTCCATTTTCAAAGAACCTTGACTGCGCTTTGTTTTCACCTGTAGTTTTCATCCCAGCTCATGCACTGGTGGCACTCTATTCCTTATGGCATACATTCTTTCATGTACTTTTGTAAGAGCATAGTGAAAGCAAAAAACTAAGCAAGGGCCACATAGAACAAGGAGTTATAATTAGACTCATAAAACACAATAAGAAATATAATGGTATATATCTTAGCATATATAGGTGGAGAAAAAATTCTAATGCCTCTTGCCAATAGAGTTTTAAATCTATATAAAATATTTTAAAGCCAATCTTTCCCTGCTGTGAAAATTCCTAAATACTGATGTTATTAAAATGCCTGCTATACTATAAAAATATCAGTACAGCTGTTTTACTTCAGAAGTTGGAAACAATAAATTAATCTATATAAAAATCACTGTACGTGTATTTTGCCCATGTAATCCTGATTTATTTCTTTTTTTGGCACTTCATATATTGGCAGTATTGCCTGACTTGACAGAAACAGGGCAGAGAGCTCTAGACATAAAACTGCACAGCAAATATTCACTGACACATGCACATTATGGTATGATCATTGCTATATGCTCTTTGCAAAATAAACAATGTGAATTGTTCCATGCCTTTTTTCCCCTCTTTTTTTTTTTTATAAGTACTGAAGATATTTGGCCACAAAAATTACTGAATACACCATTACTGACACTATAATCAACTTTCTGTTCACTGGCCTATGTTTTAATCTTGCTGTGCTCTACTGCTCTTTTTCATTTGCTTGATAGTTTTGAAAGAAAGATTTCAGAAGATTGGCCCTTTTATGTACATGAACTCTTAACTAGTAGTTTTCCAGCCCCAGGAAAAAGTACTTATCAGCACGCATTTTTCTTAAAACTACATTTGAATTAGATGGTGTTTCCTCTTTTAGCCCCTCGCTTGTACCTTATTTTACAGATGGGGTAGAAAGGTTGTATCCAGCATAACACCAAGCTAACAATTCTAGAAAAATTAGGAAAAAGACTGAAACAAAACTACAACCAAACAGCCAAAGCAATCCAGTTTTGAAACTGCTTTGAAGGAAACTCATGGTTCTCAAAAATTTTAATTGGAATTTAACTGTTTATAAATATCATTAGAAACTTGATCTTAGGTAAAACTCCATTCCTTGCTTGCAAAATGAACAGCGCATTCCTTCTTTAATTTCAGCCAGATGACAGATGACAGATGTACTGCCATAAGAGACAGCAGCTCCATGGGGTCAGGCACCAGGAGGGTAAGGAGCTCCCTACATAGGGCAGGACAGGCTTGGCAGGGCTCATCTCATTTATCTGTTCTGTCTTGAGAACATTGAGTTCTGGAGGAAGTGCTCAGCTACTTCTTTTCCCCTGTCTCAAAAGTGCAGAGCTATTAAATAACAACAACAATTATGAACTTTAATATCAAGTCTTTGTGTTTCATTTCAGAGAAGTCCCTATGGTCTTCACAGGGACATACCAGTGGTAAAGGTAATAGTCTGCAGTCTATTTATAAATTAGATAGAGATAAAGAATGGATAGAAGAGTATATGTAGGAAATAGAGAGGTGGTAGAAGAGTAGTAAACATGAAAATAAATCAGGAAAAATGGAGCTTAGTGAAACTGTTGGCAGCAAGAGCAAATGACAGAGAAAATAAAATAAAAAGTAGAATTTTCTCACAAAAATAAGTTATCTGAAGTTTGCATTTATTCTCTTTTCTGCAAGTAGCTCTGTACTAAATATGAACAGTATTAAACTCAGCCATCCAAAATGCTAAAACATATATATATATATATATATATATATATATATATATAAAACACATTGCAGATAACTAAATAAAGTTTGGCAGCGTAGCTAAATATGAGCTTAGGCAGATGCATTCTATTACCTTACAATGTTATCTAGAAATATCATTAAAGTTCATAAGTTCATGTATGTCTACTGATACGAGTGGAATTGTGGTTTTTATCAATGGACATATTATGGGGAATAAAGATCTAGGCAAAAGCCACTTTAGTACAGTTCTACAGCCCAGTGGTAGTAGTGAAAGACATCTCAACACTTGCATGGCCTGGCTGAATGCTGCTGCAATGTCTCTGCTTTGTATCTATGGAAACATTTTCAAGTTTCCCAGCACCTCCTACACAGGAATCCTGGTAGATTCAGATTGAAGTAGATTTTCCATGAAATATGGCCTAAGGATAGTTCCAAAAAAGAAAACAATTTTATCATGCAACACATTAGTTTTACACTTCACTGGTGAAACACACAATAAATTGCAGTCAATTCTATTTTTAAGCAAAAGAAACCTGTCTTATTCAAGATTTCAGCTGCTGTTTTCATTAACTGTCCAGCTGCAGAAAAAACAGAAATTCTGCTGACTCTGGACCTCACTTGGATTTGTGGAGACATTGGTGGAGGAGGAAATTCGTCTAACTTATAAAGACAAGGATGTTTTTACTGATTGCCTGTGTAATAACGGCTCCTTCCTTAACTGATGGAAAATTCCAAAAGTGTAGTTACAGTGGCAAGTCAGACAAAACACAGCACATTAAAAATAAAATTATCCACCAAGTCATGAAGATCTAACCTTTCTCATAATGACATCAACATTAAAATAGCCAACAGTCTCTAAATGTTTACTTATCTAGTAATCAGAAACAGATCAAATAGAATCTTATTTAAAGAAAATTGCTTTGATGTTGGTAGACTACCGTTGCAAAACAAAAACAATATCTACCACCACTGAGTGATATGGTGATTGATCTGATGCCTAATAGAAGGAAGATCTCATTTTCATCTTCAAAGGTGACAAGGATTATCTAGTGAATTACAGAACTATCTGTTTCACAGACAGACCTTCATATGCAGAAGTCATTTCATATTAACCTTTTGGATACATTTCTTTCTCTCTTTCTCAATAAAAGTGAGAATGCTAATAACTTTCGCCAACTTATAAGCTTATATGTTGATAGCTAAAATTAAATAAAATTATATATACCATCTAAATTTCCCACAAAGTCAAGGTTATGTTTCCAGTAAACCTATGTGAGCAAATTCCAGTGTGCTAAGATTAATGAAATTCAGAAAATATATATCTATAGATGTTTGAGCTAAGAAGTGATTCCTATAATTTGATTAAAATTAAATGCAGATACAAAATAATGTTTTTATCAAAACCATCATTGCTAGTAACTTCACTGCCCCCTTGGTTCTCTCAGTTCAAATAAAAAATTAGCTTCCTGGACAGAGGAGTTAAAAGATAATTCTTTACAGTTTAACTCTGTCAAATTAATTCTTTCTCCTGTGCTCATGAAAACAATACTCAGTGATAGCCTCAGTTCAGAGAACAACATCAGGGAACTTGGCTGGCAAAACCAGGAAGAATAAAGGAAATGCTATAATATAAAGGACTTTAATTCTTTTTAACTTCTTGTTGCTGCTTCCTGTTTACTAGCTTTAGGGCAGACTCTGTTTCATGGCATTATTTAGGTTGTCTGAAATGTTCTTTTAATCTCCTTAGACATGAATGGATCTTATCACTGAACAAGTACATTGATTCTGTAGGTATTCAGACTGGATTTGGTCTGAAGAACTTGGAGAAAATTGAAGAGATGGGGGGAATGAATATTGAAAAATAAGGTAGTACTTCACAAAAAGTAAATATTTGTTGATACTCATAAAAAAAAAAAGGACCTTATTAAAAAAAAAATTCTAAAAGATGTCTTATTTTTCAGCGTTCTTGTGTTTTGATCTAAGAAGTCCCGGAGAAGTTAAGGGACATAGGCCAGAGACAGGTTATGATAGCTGCCTGAACATGAATAAGCACTATTCTGCTAGACAGAATCTAAAACCCCACCCTCACCTCTATCAGAGAACACAGGTCTTTAAGTTGAATGTGGAAGAAAACTTAATAAATGAACCATTACAGATGGCCAGAAAAGATCTGTGCAAGATCTATATATTGTCTTAATGTCTTATGAAACAAATCTCTTTTTTTTCCTGTAGAAGTCTTCTGCAAATATTTCAATAAACAAAATTTGATTTTTGCATAAACTTGCAAGAACTGAGAAACTCAATTTATTTTTAATTGTGGGTTTTAAACAGAAATTAACATACTCACTATTCATAAAATAATTTAATGTGTATAGAATACTGTACGCAATTACAGATTTTCTAAGCTCTCTATATATATAGAGTTTAGAAAATCTGTAACTATGTACAGATATGTTCCTGTAAGTGCAAATGAAATATTGTACAGTGTACAAATGAAATATGTTAATACCTTATTGAATGAGGTTTGAGATTACTCTTTCTTCCCTGAAATCAATCCTAAAAGAATTCAAATGAATAGTGACCTCCTAGGGTTTACAATTTAAATTTGCTTGAAACCAAACACTATTCCTACAGAGTCTGCTAGAATAAACAGAGGATATTCTATTTAAAACATTCTCTTGTGATTTTGTTTTAAATCACAACAAGTGCAGAGACAATTCTAGAAACTGCTGTTCCATAGAAAGTCAAAACTGAGAACTAAAACCTGAAGTGTGATAGATGGTGATGGGATTCAACCTTAAGGTGAAGAGTTGGGTTGTAGATTTTAAAAACAGAGGTAAATCAGTGCAGGTCTCATTAAAACCAGCTCTCTCCTCAGGTATTTTGGAGCATTGAATATTGAACAATAAAATTGACAACAGGGAATAAACCTCATTGAGAGGCAAGTATACTTTGCCTTTTTGTTCTGTAATTTCTCTTAATCTAGATCCATAGTACAAGTGCTTCACAATTCTTCCACTACAAAATGTGTCTGATTGAAAAGTGTATAAGTTTAGATCACTCTTTCCCCAAATGGTTACACACAGCCAGATTGTTTTTCATGTGCATTTGAACTGCAGGGAAGACAAGTCACAGGTGAGGAGAAAAGGCAGAAGAAAGAGAAACTATATAATTTAAATTAATTCCATTACCATTTTGTACTCTTGACATCTGGAAACTCTGCTTTCTGGCATTAAGAGATCAACAGTTTTTTCTACATGACCTTCAAAGAGATTTTATGAGATATGCGTTCCTTCTGTCCAAAGCACCAAAGAACAGGTGGGAAACACAGTATGAACTCTTAATGTAACATTTTGAGACAGACCAAAATACCATAAGAATATTAATAGCAGGCAGATAAATGAACATTATGTAGGAAACTAAATTTTGCATGGATATCGTGAGAAGTTTAAATGAAATGTGAAATATTTTCAGATAGTCCCATGCTTTCTTGAGACTTTGAGAGAGACAAAATTACTCTCTTATTTTCCATGCATTCAATACAGAGCTATAACTGCAGTGCATGCCCTATTTCTTGCTGCAAAATAAGAAGGAAATAAAAGATATACTGTTGCTTCTTTTCCAGTCTCTGTCCATTCCACTTGTTTACCTCAGGGCTGAATTTGGCCTGTATCTCATCAAATGATCCCTATCAAATATAATGATCTTTTCAACAGTATCAGATTGTCATTTCAATTTTGTTCATGTTTTATTCTGACTACTTTTCTCTTCCTCATGCAGCTTTATATACTGATAGTGCAAGCTCAGCTTGTCAATGCAATTTTCAGTTTCTAGTACATCTGATTGAGTAATAGTAATTGAAAAACAATTCAAATAACATCTTCAAATATTCTTTTCATCCTATTTCTCTCTTAGACAAGTGATTTTTTTAAAACATTCTCACTCTGTGGGCTGCTGGAAAACATACAGCTAATATAAAAGGCAAAATTATTCATTAATATTTTGTTCCATTGGCAGGTCCAGGGAAAGAATGAGCCCAAATTCCCCTATGAAGGGGAAATTATAGGCAGACATGCCTGAAGGATACATCTTAGAAACAGAAAGTTCTGGCTGTAGCTCCTATTCTGCACAGAGTAAGGAGTTTCCAGCTAGCTTACCTGCTTTTGAGCACTATAAGAGAATGAAATGTTAATGGTTAATGACTCAATTGGTCGTTTGCAAAAGCAGCAAGTACTTTGCTGACAATGTGTAAGGGTACAGCCCAGGGGCAGAGAAGGTGAACATCCACCACTGGAGGCTACAAGTTGGGTTTTGAGCCAGATAAGTGAGGAGGTCGTTAAGAAGCAAATTCTGTGAGGCAGGATAATGCTTTTTGTCCTGCCAATGTCCTCCTTGACACAACAGTCTTGTCTTAAACTTCACCCCCTGGAGAAGTATCAGGACACTCACATGTAGGCCTGAAAGTATTAGTCCCTTCAGAAATGATAATTGGGTCAAATAAGCTGGCATGAGAGGCCACTGTAATGTATTAGAAAGTTTCATAAACTGTCAAAGACCCCCTGAAGTGGCCCCAGACTCATTTCTAGGGCCTTGCACCAGAGAACTGCACATGAGCCACAGTGTTACATCAGACAGAGTAAAACTCCTCCTGCAGGAAAGGTACCTGGGTATTCCCACATGAACTGAAACATAAATTAACCCATTGAACTCTATGTTTCATGGGCTTTCCCCACATCAAACAGATCAAGTTTGCAACCATCACTTCGAGCAATGGGCTACTAATTTTCTTCAATCAAGTCTTATCACTTGATTCATGGGTGGTGATATCTTTCCTCCCCATTATCTACTCTTATCCTTTCTTTTCCTTATGTATTTTCTCAAGTGATATCTTTATACTTTTATATTGTTGCATTACTATAGATAGTAACAAAAATGTTGTCATCATACCTCCTTTCTGTTGCAGCCACATTGTTCCAGAATAAAACTTATATATGTATCTATCTATCTATCTATCTATCTATCTATCTATCTATCTATCTATCTAATCTATATCTGTCTCTATATGAACACTGGTCATTCACTGTTGCCTTACTCTAACTTACCCCAATGGATCTATTAACAAGAATCTGAATTACTCTCCCCTTCAGGGGCTGTTTGTAATAAGCACCATCTGCACTACTGTGTGTTAGATATTTATAGGATGATTTACCGATGGATTTAGCCTGGCATGTTCATGTCATTACTGTTTCTACATCCAATCTCTTTGTCATTGTATCATTTGGACCATTAAAAAAAGAGAGATTTTTTTCTAGTAATGGCTATTAAACTCAAATTTGGAGTAAGTGGATTAATTAAAAAACTTGAAGTATGGATTTCTATAATCATATGCATTATTATATTGAGCAGTATGGTGCCTGTGACAGCAGAGACTCATATTCTCTCAGGACACCAATATTCTGTGCTTATAGAAATTTCAAATTCAACTTTCCACCTGAATGAGAAAATATCTGCTTCATCACTCTTGCAGTATAGTGGCAGGGTTGGACTTCAAATTAATTAGAAACATTACTCTTCAAAACTTTGGAAGGAATATATTTTTAATTGTCAGTAATCAATGTCTTGCATTCAACATATACTTTTAGGTCTGATAAGGGACATGAATTTCACCCATTTATAAAACTGACCTGTCTGATTTTAATACATACACCAGTTTTGATCTAGGATCACCACATCCAAATTTCAACTGTTTATTTCAGATCAGTGTATTTTGTAATAAAAAAGTTCAGGTATATTCTTGGTTGAGACCCTAGAAAATAAATATAGATCCTTTAAAAGTAAAGAGTGAAAACAGGGAATGAAAATGGAAAAGATAGGAAATATTTGATGTTGAAGGTATCCACCTTAAGAGAGACGGTTGTCTAAGCCCTTACTTTAAAGGGCAGCTTAAAGAGGTAGGAGCTGAAAGAAACCTGAAAAATAAATCACATAAATGAAAACTTTTTTATTTTCCCTTGATTTATCTTACTGAAGCTCAGTCTTTTCCTAATGTACACAATTTTCCTAGTTTTAGTCTTCTTTAAATCTTGCTACTTCACAGGTAGTGTGCACCAGAGTGGAGGGAGGAAGGTGGGTGGCGCAGGCTTCTCTCTAGATCTCAGTGAAGAATGGCATGACAGAAAAAAGCATAATAAAACAGCTATTTCAGTAATGAGATAGAAATAGGAAGTAGGATAGCAAATCCTGCATTCCTTCAGATATAAATACTATACAGATCATAAATATTTTCAGGACAGTTACAGAAGAGAATCACATGCAGGAATGTGAGGTATAGCTGTAACAGTGATGGCTGTTTCACCACCCTCTTTGTCAAATCCTGGGCTGTTTGGAAATAATGGTCTTGGAAGGAGCTCTGGGGATTTTCAGTGATCAGACCTATTGAGCATGGAAAAATGGTCTGATGGTATAGAGGCATAGGAAAAAGGGTTTGTTAGAAGTATAAAAAAGCTCCTGTTTCTGGGTGATTCATATTGTCTTACCTAGTAGTAACATCCCTTTTGTCAAACACATTGCAATAAATGATAGACCGGTATCATTTTACTGCACTATCAGTTTACAATTTTTAAAGACTATGGCTGAGCCTCAGGGGAAAAGAATTATATGAGTGTGGGACGCAGCCCCATGGGTTAGATTTAGAAGAGCTGAAGGAAGCGGGAATTTGTCGAGAGTTACTAGAGGAGAATGGAGCATCCTCTGCTGAAGTGCACCCCTGGAAAGGTTTGTGGAAATGAAGTGGGATGGAGATTCCAGAGAAGGAGCTCATCCATCACATACGGCAGATCTCATTGCTGAGCTTAGAGACAGTGGAAAGATTTCCTTAGCAACACAGAATGGGCCACAGACTTGATAGTAACTCAAAAAGCCAAGGAAAGTTTCTGCAGTAAATAGCAAAGTGAAGAAAAGGAAAAATATCTGGAACAATTTTTCTTGTACCTCTAGTGTGTAAGGGCATTGCATTTTTGATCAGTTTATCAATTCTTTCTGATGATTGGTTTTTCGTAAACATACCATGCTAAATTTTCCCATATATCTCATAGTGATCTTCTGCTTTTAAGACTGTGATCTATATTATAAATCACTGATACTTGTCTTTTCATTTGTCAGGGCACCATGAGGGCAGGTGGCTCCCCTGAGTGTGATTGCAGTGTTGGAGGGAGCTGTAGGCACTGAAAAGGAACAATCAGAGCTACTGATGCTTTCAGAGCCCTGGACATTAGTTTTATTTATTCATGATGAGATTTAACAGTTCAAAGAATTATCTTGTTTGAGATGATTCTTTTCGTTCTCCAATAAAACTTATTTAATAATGAGCCCCCAAGCTATGAAGTTGTGTGGCCTCCAGGAATAAATGAAAGATAAAGCTTTTCTCATTTCAAAACTCTGTTAAAATAGAGTCTCAGTGCTATTGATAACAATTTTGAATAGAATAATGACACAGGTTTATCATCAAAAGGAGAATGTATTTTTTTCAAAAATTGTGCATAGCTGAGGATACTTTCACACCTTATTTGGGATAGTAGCTCCCATTAGGGCTTGTGGATAAATCAAGCAATCATTTGATGTCAAAAAATATTCAGAGGAAGCAAAGGCACCAAATTTGTTCCCATGAAAGGTGAAGATCTCGAAAGATATCATACCAGCATCAGAGCTAAAGTGCATCTCTAAGATCTCGATATTCTTTCTAAGGAGCTGTCTATAAGTCCTTGTTACCTGAATGGCAAAAATGGGTAAGTTTTAGAAGCTATAGGAACTGAAGAGTAATGCCCAATGCTACACATCCACACATTGACACTTCAGACCTCTGTAAAAGACTTTCAAAGAGAACATCACTTCTCCGTCTCAAGATAAATACCACAGTGCTTGCTGCCTCTCCCTCCCTTTCCTCTTATACTTTCTCTTTGAAAGCTTTTACACACTTGTTTTATCTTCTAGCCATCAGGTTGGATACGGTTTAATTACTGTATTGTGCTTCACACATTACCCCAGCTCAACAAGTTTGTATTTCTGGAAAAGGGATTTCGGGTTTTCATGCCTTCAAAAATTTCCCCTTGCACAGATGAACTTTATTCATCTGTTGTTGAAGCATTGTGTCAGCCGTAATTTGGATCAATAGTTTTGTGCTTAAAATGCTAATAGACAATTACTTAAATATATGTACAATGGAAAAAGTTACTATATTAACTAAATACTAGGAAAACAGCAGGAGAAAATGGAAGAGATGGCCAAGTGTCTTTGAAATCTGTCTTTGTGGAAGGGATGCAAGTGTTTGGAGGTCTTTAGAAATCTCAACAAAACCAACCAACCAAAAATACAAAAAAACCCAAAGCTCTTTCTGGGAAATCAGAATCAAAACACATAAAATCATTTAGAATAATTAAATTGAAATATAAAAAATAGATTAGAGTGGCAGTAAGAAATTACTTTTATTTAATAAATACAATCCACATCATAAGATTACTCATTTTGCTAGCCTGTATCTCAGCTTTTATATGGAAGATTCACATGGAAGAAAACCCAAATCACAAAAGGGCAATTTGTTTGGTGGGTTCATTCTTCTCAGTTTCTCTGTTAAATCTGTCAGGAAAGAAGACTAGTTAGTGCTAGCGACTGATAGAGATGCAATTTATTTTTATTTTCCTTTTGTTGGATAGAGATGAAGTAGCATTAATTATCTTTTTTTTGTAGAACTTCAAGATATTTTCTTTGACTCTATCAACAACTTAAAAGTGTAGATGCAATAAAATAAATATAACAGGAAATAAAAGTGCATCAAAAATGTTTAAAATCACAAATCTTGTTTTGAACAATAGTTTAGAGTGAAGGAGTTGACCATTTTAAGCCCAATAAATACTGAAGAGAAATTTTTCTGGACTATATTTACAATAGTATTAGGAAAACACTGAATGGGTTTTCCCTAATATAGCTAAAAAAATAGCAAAACCATTAGCAATAAAAAATGTATACTAAACGAAAATTGATTAGAAATCCAACTACAGACTCCTTTACACTCAGTGAGAAAATAAGCACTTGTCCAAATACCATTGGTATTACCAGTCCTCACAGAATTGCTAGTGCAGCATTTTAATATATGACTCCACTTGAGTTATTTATTTTTCTTCATTAGTGAAAGTTGAGAGAAGAAGCAAAATTTTCCTTGGGGATAAAAAATACATAGAGTGGTAGTTTCTGCTGAAGCTGTACTGTATTAGATGTTCATAAACTGATATACTTTTCACTAATTTACTTATACAGTCTTAAGTTGTGCTTTTAAAATGTTGAACTATTTCTTACTTAAAATGAAGTCTAGGGTTTTTACACATAATTTAAAATATGGCACAAGAGATGAAGGATTAATGAAGCTTTTCAGAATGTCAGGAAACAAACTGGATTTGTTTCAGTTTAAATTTTGATTGGTGATTAGTTTGGCATATTAGAATTTGGAAAGTTCCACCTTTCTTGGCTCACCAGATGCTAACTGACTTCATCTGACAGACTGCATGTACCTTGGATTGCAAATGGCATCATGATGTGGCATATCCAAGGTGAATGTCACCACTTGCTAGCAATAATTTGTGCTAATGTAATACCTCATGCAAAACACCAGACACTCCTTCAGCTATAAATAGTGATGCCAGACTATGGTAGGCAATTTGACTGACAAGCAAGAACTTGAGACAGCAGCAAGACGCATCAGCTCAGCAAGGACACTGAAGAAAACTTCAGCAGAGTACTACTGTTATCACAAATCTATTGAATTAAACTGGCAAGCAACTCTTCCAAACTTTGCAAGCAAGTGAAAGGATTGCAGTTCAACAATTTCTTTTCTATATTATATACTAGGCAAGTAAGGATATATAAATTCTCATGTGAAATTCAAGAAACTTAAAAATGGGATGAAGACCTACCTTTCAGTGCGTTGTCCCTCAAGATCCATTTGTCTGTTCATCTTAGTAATTCTACACAGTTAGACACCAAAACCTTTATACAAGCCAAAGAACGAGTCAGATTCTTCAAAATGTCACAGTAGTGAAAGTGTAAATTGTAATTTATATGAAATGCAGTGTCTCAAATTCTGCTCGTCTCAGAAGTTTAGTGAACTTACTGTGGCACAAGGAGAACCTCCAAGTTTTCATCAGTGTGAATGTTGTTGATTAAACCTTTTCTTTCCCCCTAAGAAATAAGAGTGAAACCATGCACTTATTTCAAAATATATTTACTGTCCTATGTACCTCTGGAAATCTAAACCTTTTATTTTTGTTCCATGTATGAAATTATAATAGCTATTGATTCTGACTTCAAAGTGAAGCAAAAAAGAATCAGTGAAGTGCTTGGAAACATGGTGAATATCATGTACTAATCAATTTGAAGTGTCATTCTTATTTCAGTATTCCCTCCCAAAATAAACAAACACTTTCCTATACACATTTTTTAAATTCAATCCTGAAATATTAGAAACAAAAAGCCTATTTAAAACAGAAGTTAAAGATTCCATAGTATCAACAAAAAAATTCTAATATGCAATATACTTAAATTCTGCAAGCTTCATCCAAAACCAGAAAGTCAGAAATACCTGTATGGATAATCTAAACCTTATAAGGCTAATCTGTCTGCTCTGTGCATTTCAGGAAAAAAAATCCCAAAGGAATCACAAGAATGCAAGTATAACTTTCTGAATTTAACCTAAGTCTTACTACTGCTTTGATGTAGACTTTTCTTTTTGCTAATGTAAGAAGAAAACTGACAATGTGCATAATGTGGAAGCAGTACTGGTTTTTTGACAAGTCAAAAACGTCAGTCAGTGGGAGCTTTGAGGTTTATATGGCTTCATCTGTTCCTTAAAAAGAGCTACATAAAGAGATACATGATGAAAAAATCAAGGTAATAAGAGTAGACTAGAGAGAAATAAAGAAGGTCCTGTTCTGTGACTCATTCTCTTCTTACCTTTGCAGGTGGGACTGTGAAATCAGTTTAGTGGGCTATCAGCAACTTCTTGAGCCGCCAGAAATTTTGCACAGGTCTCAGCCTATTTTCTCTTTCTGCCCCCAGTGAAGCCTGGCTTTCTGCTCCCTGTTCCTCCATGCAGCTGCTCTCTGTTCATCTGGAGATTTTCAGCCCCTTGATCTCTTTTAGTGACTATTGTTTGTTCTGTCTTTCTCACTGCTTCTCTGAATAAAGTACCTGAACACGCTTCTCTCCAAGAAGATTGGTGGCGACCCAGGGAAGAAGTGCTCCACAGAGGCTTCCACTATTCTTGCACTTCTTTCAAAATGGACTTTCACACACATAATGGAAACCAGCCATAGATACCCTCTGTAATGGCAGCAGTTAAAGATCCAGTGCCAAGTGAAGTGAAGTCTGTAAGTGAATGGATGACAAATCTTTATCCATGTGAGTAACACTGTCTTACCAGAGGGAGCTTTCTTTGACAAAGATACACCAAACTGCACTACATTTCCGAAAGAAAAAAAAATCTGTTTAAATGAAAGTTTGTATTTAACACTATATTGTAGAGTACATAACCTGACTCCAAGAAATTATTTTAAATGGATGGTACACAACCTCATAGTTAAAACTGCTCTAAATTGCAGTGCTGTCCGTTGGTGTCTAAAAGCATCTCTGTAAAAACACTTTTTGGTTATTCTAAGAAACTTATGTCCTTATTGTCTGATTGTTATGTTCCTCTGAATACGACAACCTTTAGAAAAGAAACTCAAAACAGATTCCCCCCTCCCTACTCCGTTCTGCTGAAATAGGCCCTTAAATAGAAGCTCTGTTTGATTTAACAATTCTGACCTCTTATGCTGAGCACTGCCAGTCATGCTGCATTATATAACAGATGTAATGCTACATTACATGTCAAGCCTAATGCAAGGTTGTGCTACATTTCAGGAATGAACATTGCAGATGAATGCAATGAAGGTTTTTATTTTTTTTTTAGTAAGGAAACCTACAAAGAATAAATTTGAGATTTACTCACTTATTGAGACTTTTGGTAAGAAATTTTTGGGAAATAAAAGAGTCCTATAATGAACAAAAATGTATTTTTCAAGATTTCCTTTGCTGTGTAATGTTGATTTTTTTTTCTTTTCTAATTACATATATAGTCCAATATAAAAAAATGCATGCAAAAAAAAGACAATTTTGACTTCAACAAAATTTATCCAATCTTGGAACAAGATCGTGCAAATTCTGTGATTTGAGAAAGGCTGTATCCCTCTCATTCAGTCTGGCATCCAAAAGAATGGGAATAAAATAATTATTCTCATCTTTTGTGAGTATAGCCCTAAATAAATAAAATGGCATGATTACTGAGATAAGCTTATATTAAAATTGATTCCATGCTTACTGAGATTTCCATGATTACTGATATCAACTTATATTAAAATTGTGTGTCTGGCCATGGAGAAAACTTCCTACTTGCACAAATTATTGGAAGATTCATTCACAATGTTCATTGTAACTGTGAGCAAGTCAACAAACATGTCAGAAAAAAAAGTTATGAAACCTTAAAATACATACATAAAATACAATAAATCAGTTCCATGAGTATTAAGAACATTTAAAGATATTTTTAATTTAGGTCCCAAGTAAACTGTTGGCTCCTGTTGGCTGATTAAATAGAGACATTTAGTTTCTCTGTTACTCTTGTTAGTCTAGATGACATTTATTGCTGGCCTCGAGCTCCCGCAGGTATTCTGCTTTGTGGCAGTCTACCAAGAACCTTGGAAACCTGTTCAAATTTCAGAGCTATTTCACACTATTTACTCCACACATTCATCTCCCTGCCTCTTCCTCACTCCTTCTTCCAATATCAATTGGAATATGGATCTAAGCCAAAATATAACCCATTTATAACCCTCATGCCATAGTTTTTGTCCTGCTCAAGGACTCCATTTACACAAATACATTTATATTCTGCCAATCAGCTACTGACTGGAAATGAATGTGTAGATTGGCATGAAGATAACTTCACCCTAAAAACGAACTCATGGACTCCTTTGAGTGCCATGGCATTTTTCTCCTAAGCCTATTTTACTGCCATTGTGCATTACTTCTAATGCCAGAAAAATAAACTTATTCACTGCAAGGCGTGCAGACTGCTGGTGAGGATGGACTTCACAGTTCCCAGTGTAGGAGCTGTGCCTCTCCATACTTTCAAGTGCTCTGATGGTTACGTGCTCCAAAACTGTGGTCTAATGTGGCAGCCCTGTCCCCAGTATGTGACAAGCATAGCTTGCAGATCAAGGGATAAGTGTATTCCATGGTCAGCTCTCCTGTGGCTATGCCTGGGGGATGCTGAGCCCAGTTCAACTGGAGAAACACAAGTTCAGTAGGGGTCTGGAACACCTGGCTTGAAAAGAGAGGTTGAGGCAAGTGGTTTTGCTTAGTCTGGAGAAAAGAAGGCTGTGAGGAATGAAGTAGTTGCCTTCAACTACCTATGAAGGTCTACTGAGAAGACAGAGTCTCGGAGGTACACTGGGAAAAGAAAAGATTTAACTGCTGCCATTTGAAAAAGATAAATTCTGATTAAATGGAAGGAAAATATTTTGTGAAAAATATAAAGCAGTGAAACAGCTTGTCTAGAGACATTTTTGAATTTCTGTCCATGGATATGGTTGAAAATTGGTCAAGGTCTTGAATAACCCCATTTAAATTTGAAGTTGCTCCTATGACTGTATGATTCCTCCTCCTGTTCTATTTCATGGGGGTAGGAACAGCCTAAAAGATTTTACTTTAGTGCATTTAATCCTGTAAATGTGTAAACAAAATGCTCCTAGATGAAATACTACAAAGGCTATCAGATACTGGACTCTACATCTCTTACTAAAGAGGTTGTCTAGAGCTTATTTCCTGGTAGGAGGCTGTGGAAAAATGAGCTGAAGTGTGGTAAAGCAGGCTTTGAATTCATTACTGAGAAGTTACACTGACAATTTAGAAACACAATCCTGCTACTATGTCCATTTCATAGAGGTGCTTGAACTCGGTGTGAATTTTCCTTGCACCAAGTAAATCTTACAAGCCATTTTAAATTTAGCCCAGCAGAAAGAATATTATAGTAATACATTTCGAAATGACAGGCACATAAATAATTGTGGTAACGGTTTTATTAGTAAGGATGTTGAGCTTGTAGTTTTTTTTTTTCTTTTTTAATAAGGGTTTAAAGTAAAAAAAAACCAAAAACAACAAAAAAACCACCCGAGCTAGAAAATATACTAAATTACATTTTCAAAATTGAAAGAGGATCACAGAATCCCATTACTATGTTTTAGTTGAAAATCAATGTAGCTGCACATTATTTTAAAAAATAATATTACTGACTGGGACAATGGAAGAAAAAATAAATTTCTTAGTAAGTCAGTATCATTTGAAGCATTGGCATATGTACAATTCCATTTGAATGAAATAATGAATCACTGACAATGGTCGTTGAGCAACTTTTTGCCTTTTTTGCCTTTTTGCCCTCCTACTAAGCATGGGCCAGCTCTACAATCAAAGCAGTCACTAGCAAAAAAATAAAAAAAATCCCATCACACATAAGCGAAATCAAGTATAACCTTTATGTCATGCTACTGACATAATTTGAAAATCATAAACTATGAGTCCAAAAAGTGGAAATTAATTTAAACTTGGGTTTCAGAAATGGATCTACAAAAGCCTCACATTATTAAAAAATGTCTTAATAGCACAAAATACTTCTCCATATGTGTATAAAGTAAGCAAAGCTGTATTAAATAATAAAGAAAGAAAAAAATAAGTGCTGCTATACAAGATGACTGAAAATGTACACTTTAAAGAAAAGGACTATAAGTGAGGATATGACATGTTCTGACAATGGAACAGCAGTGACTGATATTAAAATGTGTGCTCACCTAAATGCACGTTTCAAGTAACTTCCATTAATATACTCAGTAAGAACAAGAGTCACTCCAATCTATTTCAGCTAAAAAATGTTTCTCCTTACTGTCAGTAATGTCATTCCTAACACATTACTAAAAAATAAGTCAGTAGCTACTCCCACAATACCCTTGCCTCAGGTTAGAATAACTATGAAATTATCAGTCTCTCTGTATTACAGGATGGAAGATAACTTGGGTTGGAAAAAAATGGATGCAGCTGAGACTACACTAGCAAGAATTTTAAGCCAGCATTTATGCATTTCCTATTCAGTAAAATCAGAGAATTATGCCCTTACCCCCTGGCTCTGTTTGCTCCTGTGGTTGTTCATTATTATGATGAACTTTTTTACCTTAGTAGATAGATTGTAATTTTAGAAAAGTTTTACCTTAAGGCCCCTAGGCGATGTTCTGGCATGGATGGGGCTCTCTGCAACATGGATAAATGTGCCACTAGTGCTAACAGTTCTTCCTAATTGCACTTAGTCTGATGAACCATGAGAACCTCTGTAATTTTCACATTTTTTTCTTATTCCATTAGGTTTGACTCTGCCTTGCTACTTACAGTATATTAATTCATGCCAGTTGAGGATTTAGATCACACTAAGGTGTTTAGTCCAACAAAACTTGCGATTACATACTAATCAATGTTAAAAAATACAACAAATTACAAATTTCAGATTAATTTGGTATTTAAAATCAAGCTAGTAGTATTTTTCCTACATTCAGTGCAATAGTGGATTAGTGGCAGAAGCAGTACTAGTGACAGTGTTGAAATTTTAGCATCCAGACACCAATGAATTTCAGAAATTAGGGCATTAATGTACACATACAAAAGTGTGCACTTGTAAAGTGAAACTCTGGCTCTAATGAAGTCAATACCAATAAGGTAAAGTGTCAGAATTTCAACAAATAGCTATAAAACCTTTCCAAGATAGAGCAATTCAAATGGTCAATATTATATTTGAACCGAAGCTGTATGGAGTAGTTGTTGACACAGTAGAAGGTAAATGCAGAAAAATCTTTGAAATTGTTACCTATCATCCAATACATGACAGCCAGGTACAGCAGCTTTCACCATACTTGATCTTCATATTTTTATCCTGTCATAGCAAAACAACAGTCTTGATGCAGTGTTAAATTTCTTACACCTGGTGGAGTCTTAAAAAACACTAGTAGAAAGAAAACATTTGATTTTTTTACAGCACACTCTTTGTAGTACAGAGTTTGAAAACAGGGCCCTGTCATGCTGATCGCTGCACAAACATAGAAGAGAGCGATTACTTTTGAATAAATTATAAACTAAGGAGAAAATACAGTATTATTCAGAGGGAGAGGGCAATAAAACAGAAGTGCTTTGGAACACAATAGTGAAAAAATATTCTGCTCACTCCACAGATTTACTTATTTGCAGTTGTAACATACTGAATGCCTACTTTCCAACATGTGCTTTCAAGCTGAAATATTAAAATAAATTTAAGAACAACAAAACTATTATTTTGCCTCTATTTGTTTTGCCATGTTCACTGTCAAATTCTTAAGCACCATTTTTTTCAATTGGATTTTCATCCACAACTTTTGATCAAATGGGAGAAAATATTAGCATAACTAGGTAATTTTCAAAATCCTGAAACAGAGTCATAAAGACATATTCTAGGAAAGAGATAAAATTACTATGTTTTCAGTTTAAAATATTCCAAAGTAACAAAAAGAAAAAAATATCCCAACCAAGAAAGTAAACCATGAAATTTATATGAATTAAAACTACTATGACCATGGCAAATTTTTCAATGAAGAGTCCACTTTTTTTGGCGACTAAATAATGACTTTTCCTTTTTACATAAACATGTTTAAAATAGATCTTGAGGTCTTGCATCTTGGATACCTTTTAGTTTCAGACAAACTTTGCAGAAGTTGTATTTATACAGGCAGTGTTGACTGCTTTGAAGTAAAACGCATTTAACATTTTTCAAATTTAAATATCTTTCTCACTAAGTGGCTTTAGTTATGCACCCTCCCAGTTAACACCAAAAGATTAATTTGGCTTTCATCTTGAAACATTAATGGCATTACTGACAGGGAAACAAGCCAGAACACTTTTAGTAAGCTGGATGAGAGTCATTGGTATCTTATGTCAAAGGCAAACCACTGGAGCTTCTAAATCCACGGAAATAAGTACATTCTCACCATGGTACTATTAATCGAATCAGGGGAGCCATCAGAGGTCCTGGGAAGTACATCTAAAGACCAGAATGGAAGTCTGTCAGGCATTTCAGCAACAATATGCTCGTGAAAGCACCACTAAAACCTGATCTGTCTTCTGGGTACCATGTTTGTCACCTTGTGTGTTTATAAGTGAGGGATGTTACAGTTACCTCATACCCATCTTTCCCATCATAATTTCAAAGGTTTTTAGTCAGCCCTAGCAAATCATGTAGACAGTTGATATTTCATTAAAATATTCATATGCAGTCCTTTGCTTTCTAGTACAGAAAGGATCACTTTTCAAGGAATAATAAGTTTTAAGTCTCTCAGTCAAAAAAATTATTAAAATCATGGCTGCTGATCTTGAAAGACTGAAGGATACAATTCCTTCTTTATCTTGTTGTACCCCAAAATTCCCAGTATGACATAAACCTCTGAAATATTAGAGGATTTTATATGGAACCAAACTGGAAATTTAAAGGAGTAAAAATTATTTTTGTGACATTAATATATTTCAGATATGCTTCGGGACTAGCTTTTTATCTGAAACTTGAAGTAAAAGTTTTAAAACCCCTTGTAGGCTAAAGTGAGAAACAAGAATATGCAAAATAAATATCTAAAAATGCTCATTTAAGAAAAAGCAAACCAACCAAAAAAAAAAAATACAAAGCAAACAAAGAAAGATGTTCCTTTGAAAACACTCAATGATCACTCAATGACCCTGAATACCACTAGTTCTTCAGCTGCTACAAGCAAATCTTATGTGTCAAAAGCCAGTTATTTGAGCAAAGACATTAAATTCAGATGATGAAAAGTAAGGTTACATAAACTGCATAGTTTTTAATGAAAGAATTTTAAGAAAATTATATAGTAGGAAAAACACTGGTTTCTGGGAAGGATGGTGTGAAGAAATTAATCTTTGCTATCCTCAGAGTATAGTCTGGTTACATGGGGTTATTGTAGATATTTGACAGGTGTTTTCTTTAAGATGGCCTACAAGGGTGACCACAAGCAATTGACTGCAGATTAGGAAAATTAAAGTGTGAGCATCTGCACCAAAAATAAGGCTACATGTCTTAAAAATATCATATATTGTCAGGTTTCTGACTCAGGTATTTGAAGTTGAAGAACATGGTCCATGAAGCAGTGCAGCAGATAAAGCAGGGAAGGACTCACATTCAGTGGAGTTGTTGGAAGATTCTGACACTGCTTAGAAAACACCACCCTTTTTCTAGCTCAACTGTTCTCTTTGTCAATTTACAGAATTTTAGTTCATGTGATGAAGCAGAAGAACCAGTGTGCAGCTTGATAAATATATTAATGCATTCCTTCTGAAAATTGTGATTGGGAGTATCCTTGATAAAGGTTTACTTAAATATCTGGTTTTAGATAGGCTATAAACAGGTCTCATAAACATGTCCTCATAAACAGGAGGATGAAGTGTGGCAGAGAAAGTAAAATAAAGGAAGCCAAAGTAAGTAGCCCTCTTGTGTTTGTCAGACAGAAAGAATTCTGAAGTTTTTGCTAATTATTTTTAAGCTGAATGTCTGCCTACAGCTGCATAGAGTTCTACAGGATGTTTTTCTTTTGTCAATTTTTTTAAAGTATTGAAGTAACAAAAGGAAACAATTAAGCTTTGACTAAACATTTTATAGTGAATAGCTCTTCAGTCAATTCACAGGAACATGTACTTAATAAAAAACTAGAAGACCAAAACATGATTTGTGACATAGTATTCCAGAAAAGAAGAATAATTTTCAGCCTGAGATCACCATTTTGTTGTTGGCAACAAAATGAATTTCAGCTGAAAATATATTTTATATATGCAAAACTCGACAGTTATTGTAGGATACAATTTTCCAGGTGTTCAAAATTGATCAAGTGGAAGTGAAATGCACTACAAGAGAAAAAATGGTTTCATCTTTTCTCTCATATATGGTGAATATTTTTATCTAAATGTTTAGAATATATATTCTTTTGTAAGATCCTTCTCTTTGTGTATCTAATCTGTAACTGTTAGTGACAGACTATTCAATGGATAACAACATAGTATGCTTATGTACTGGCCCTGGTGTTATGTTTGAGGATTTCAAACTTTTCTTCAGCTCTGCTTGCATAATCACTATTTTCCAAGTGTTTTTCTCTTTTCTGAACATTTTTCAACTATTGATGTTCTTATTCAACTCTCAACCATAAATCAATGAAAAAAGCCTTAGAATAGAATAAATTCTGTCATGCACAGTTCATACATTCTGTCAGGCTTGAATTATTTCTAAACCTATTCTAATATAATTAACTTCTCATCTGACATTATTTCATAATGGTGTTATGATACCTTTGCTTAAAAAAAAGATTCAAATAAATTAATTTGAAATCTGCTCTCAAGCAAACCAATAGTTAAGACCACCTCTGTTCTAAGATACACAGATTTACACCTCTTTCCCTCACAAAACCGAATTCTCTACCTTGCCTACTTCTTCTCTGGTTGTTTGGGGTGGGAAGTTCTGAGACAGAAAATTTCTTCCACTTTTACAACTGACAAAACTGGAGAAAGTGATTTTAAAATTCTCTACAGAATAGCCATACACTTCCTCTATACTTTTTAAAATACTTTCAAATCTCTAGGATAAGGAATCATAATACATTGCTTAACTAGCTTTATCTTTTTTCCTCCTCTCTAGTTTCTATATCCATTTACCTTTAAGGAAAGGTAAGTTGTAGTGCTTTATTTATCAACCTAATAATAAGTCATCTTCACAGTGAAGAAATCTCATCTGTCCTTCCAGATTAGTTTCATCTAAGAGAGCAGAATGGGAGATTCAGTGAGAGACCCCCACCTCTCATTTCCTTCTTATCCTGGGAATTTGATTTAATACAGTTCTGGTTTCTGCATCTCTTTTTCCAACTTTAGATGGTGAGAAGTTGAACTTCTCATTTTGCTTCTTCTTCCTTAACCTTGGAAGTGTTTTTCTGCTAGTATTTAATCATTATCTATGGCAATAAAACTGTCTTTCCTTTCCCCATAGACATTTTGCTTTCCCAAAAATGTTGGTTTGGTTTTGTTTTGTTTTGTTTTGTTTTGTTTTGTTTTTGTTTTGTTTTTGTTTTGTTTTGTTTTGTTTTGTTTTTTATAAAAGGTTGGATATGGTGAAGTCATATTAGGAAAAGGAAAAAAGTATAAGACATATATTTAATAATACAATAAAGTATGATTGCCTTCCATGCTAATTCAAAGCAAGGATCAAAATAAGCTTATCATGGTTAGGATTCTTAAATTTTTTAACTTCTTATTTCATCTTCACCTATTATCTCCTTTAAGAGATAATTTGATATTGAAAGCATGCTGCTTAAAATGCCAAGGTCATGGGTTCAATCCCTGTATGGGCTATTTACTTTAGTTGAACTCAGTGATCCTTGTGGATCCCTTCATACTCAGAATATTCCATGATTACATGACTTATACACACTTACTCAAAATCACAGTGTTTACACTATTCAGTCAAGGATGAGGAAAAGAGAAAAAAACACCAAAAAAGCTCTCATAGACTTTTGCACTCTACATACTAGGTAAATAAAAACATCTAAAGAAGAAGAAGTCTCATGCTCCCTTTCACAAAATGAAGGACATACTGTAATTATAGATTATTAATATTCCCAGTTAGTCTTAGCAGACACTAGATAACATTTCACTTCTCTGAGTAATTAGAGAGGCTGATCTCATGTAGTTGAAACACTTAGAAATTTTCTTTCAAAATCCCTCAGAATTCCTCAGTATAGGTGTTTCTCTGTCAAAATTTCCTGCCACCAGGCAGTAGTGAAAAGTTGTGCAATTCACAGCAGCAGCAATTTTCTTAATAAATCACAGAAGTTACACATACTTTCAGGATAGAATAAGCCTCTAGAGCCTATATTACAGTCTAATTTAAGAAGATGATATCTAGGAGTTTGTTCCAGTTCAGCCTAAGGGGAGTCTGATCTTCCTTCTTGATCATTGGTAAGAAGACTCTAAGAACTTGGCAGAAATAGTGAGAAGACTGGACACTTTCTCCTGCCCAGTATTTTGTACAGTGAGGAATTGAAATTCTTGAAAACAATGAAAGAAAAGAAAAATTTAGAACAAAGTCATTTTGTCCAGTTGTTACTATACTCTCTCAGAGGAAGAAGAATGATAGTTTTATTTGTGATCTCAGGACTTCTTCTGAATTTTTAAATTATAAATTAATTGGCTAAATAACATAAATATATATAGGGACCCAAACACAGGTGATTTCCTCAGAAGCAAGGAATGTATTTACATTCTGCTGCAGAAATATGTTTTTGCCAATTCTTGTTGCCTTTCCTACCAACCACTTCTCCATTACCAAATGGGCCAAGTTGAATGCTTATATTCGGGAGACAGTTCCAGTTAATGCCATTCTGTCTGAAAATCCAATCTTACCACTTATGTCAGTCCTACATTAGTTATGGTTTATAGGATTTCTAGGTAAGTCAGTAACAGGAAACTTGAGCTGTGGGTAGGTTTACAAATGTGCTAGTTTTCCCACTTTCTAACAGAAAATGTGGAAATCCTGAGGTTTCTCTGTGTGACCAAATGTGCTATGCAGATCTTAATTTGAGACAGACTAAGATTCAACTGAGATAAAGACCTGAGACAGGGTTTTCAAGTATAAAATCTATGAAGTGAGCTAGAAGAAAAAAAGGCAGACTCCCATAGGAGTCCAGCACAGAAGCAGCCATAATTTTTTCCCATGGTAACAGGAATAACACCACACACACATTCCTTTTCTTATACTTTTCACCTTTGCCTCTTGAAATGGCAAATATTGCAGGTAAAGAGTGATAATTTCTATAAACATGTAGTACATTCATATGAGAAATCCAGAAAGGATTATAATATATACAAGCAAAGTAATTCTATTGTGAATAAAAATTGTCCAGTATTCAGTTTTCACCAAACACTATTACCCTTTTTTGCACCTAGTTTATAAAGCACACAGTTGCAACAAAACCTGTTATATTAAATAAATGGTAAATGGTCTGTTTCTCTCAAAACTAAATCAAATTAATAATGGTTCTGTGTATTTGACAGGCAGAACTGAGATTGCCTTTTTTCATGTGAATAAATGTAGTTTATAGGTTAGAAAATATTATATTAATTGTTAATAAAACAATTAAAGTAAGTAAACTAATACACCAAAATATTTTTAAAAAACACCCACCCCAGCACTGCAATTGTTTTACATTCATGCTCTGCTTCCCTATGAGAGGTGAAAGTCTTATAGTTGTCTTCAGTTCACTGATTGCATCTCCCCAGCACTGTCACTCCTTATTAAGTATTGAAGTGTTCCCTGAATTCAAATTCACATTGTATTAATTTCTACCTGAGTAATATTCTTATCTACCTGAGAACCAAATATTTGCAGTCTTCATTGAAGAATTGCCAAAGAAGAATAGACTGAACCGGTTATGTCTTCATGGAATTGTACTTCCTTCAATCTTTTATGTGGTCTGATCTCGCAACACATTCTGTGTGTAATAAGGCCTGAAACCTCAGGTCTTTGCACATTAAACAATCAGACAAGGTGACCCCAGTACTTTTAAATTGAATCTCTCTTTATGTAGGCATTAAATGTAAATCCAATTTTCATTTCCAGCTCCTAATTATCAATAAAATATTGAGTTTGCATAATAATTCAAAGATTAGTAGAAGTAGAAGAGAGAAAATGCATGTTAAAATACTTAACCTATCTTCATTCTCTGTGAACTATATCATTCCAGTCCACTGAGTGCAAGGTGTCCCAAGTTATTATATGTGGCAGTGATTAGAGAAGGCTGGTACAGGTAGGAGCACCAATGAAGCCAGTAATACCTATGATTAAGTAACTCAAATAAAAAGAGAAGACAATAAAATAATTTTTAGCTTGAAAATTTCTGGAGAACTGTGAGGTAACACACCTTTCTAATGTAAAAATTCCTTGTCAGAGATACTGTAAAATAAAAGACAAGATATTACATTCAGAATCAACTGTCTGTCTTTGTACTGCTACTGTACATACTAAAGATTTGTGGAGCTTCTCCTAATTGTATTCATTTGAATTCAATGCTCCAGCTGGATAGATTACATAGTCTGTGTAAACAACCCTGTGAACATTTTCTCTTCCATAGTATTAATCAGTTCATTGTAAAAGGAATATTATCAGATCTGAGTTGTACAAGACTAATGCAGAAAAACTTCAATCTTCTTGCCCAGACTTGGGCTTCACGGGAGCTGAGTGTTGGTTGTTCAAAAAGACCCAATGTGTAACTGATGGATAGAGCCCTTTAGCTTCAAGGGAGTAATGCTCAGCAGAAGCAAATCTCTTCTCATGTTCAGTGTTTCCAATCTGTTTCTTTTTCTCCACAGCGTGTTCTGTCACTCTTTCACTCTGTCAATCCAGATGGGAAGACAAACATAGACAAAGCACGTAGACATGCAGAATTTGGCTCCTGTTTAACCAGCAGAAATATCCACTGGAGCCAAATGGAAACTATACATTTTGGTTCCTTTGGGCATGCAGTTTCATACATTTTCAGACTACACAAGATGTAAGGTTCCAATCAAAAATTCCAACACATGGGTAATTCTTTTAGCATTTTCTGTTTTCTTTCAATCTTGCTTTGTTTAATGACTGCTTTCAGAAATAGACATTCGAAGCCTGTAGGCACATATTTATGCATGGAAGAAAGATGTAAAACAACAAGTACTTTGTTCTGCAAATTACTGAAAACATGTAGGCTACAGAAAAAACAAATCTTAATGAGGGTTTAATTTTTCTTTTTTTTTTTTTTGACAACAAGAGACACCTCGTGAAGGAAGAAAAAAGGCAAAAGATGATCAGTTTCAAGTATATGTGAACAAATGTCTGTACATGAGGAAGTATCAAGAGGAAATAGGTATTTGTATGTACTCCAAAAACATCTATGAGGTTATTGGAAGAACTGAGAGTTAGATAGCTCACACAACCTAAGTTAGAGACAGGTGCAAGATATTCAGGGAAGACAAAATTAGGGGAGTGTGCTATGTGTGAAGAAACCTAAAATTTGTGATGTCTTTCCACATGGTAGACAGCGATCTAGCTGAGAACACATGGATCAGGATACAAGAACAGGTCAGTGAGTGTAACAACATGGTGGCGATATGTTACAGACGACATGTAGTTTAGGCCAAAGCATGCTTTAAATTGTCTGAAGATATCTTGGGATCACCAGCTCATGTTCATGAAGATCTTGAATGTCTATGACATCTGCTAGAATAGTAACATGGTGGGAAGGGAGCAGTCAAGGATAATTCTGGAGAGTGTGAGAAACACCTTGATCCAGACACATGAGCCAACTTGGGATGACACACAGGAGACTGTGCTAGTCACTAGAAAGCAGTTGTTTGGGGATATGGTAATCAATGGAAGCCTTGGCTCTACCTAAGGAAGAATGAAGCTGAAGATTTGCACACAGAGTTTATTTTTTGCAAAAGATGTCAAAAACAGTAAAAGGGCTTTCTATTGTGCATTAGTATTAGAAGGCTGAACTAAGAAAATGTACACCTGTTGTCAAATTGGTTTCATGATTCAGATACAGAAGACAAAGCAATGTTTTGTATCCAGTATCTTCCTTAGCTCAGACTTCACTAACAAAGTTTCCCAGGCCTTTGTGCTCAGACAGTTGTCCTTGAATAGCTTTTCTTTATTTTCTTTGAAGAACTGTGGAGATCAGGGAAGGTCCACAGCAACAGGAAGAAGTGTTGCACTCACCTTCAAACAAGATTGAAGCTCAAGCAAGCCTTGCTTCAGTCCCTTTTGAGTCAGACATCTAGAAACACATTTGTTTGCACAGAAGGTGAAGTAGGTGTCTGGGAAGAAACAGCATAGAAATACCAGGATTGAGTCATCCCTGTCCAATCCTGACTGCCTTCAGTGATGAAATTACTTGTTCTATGGATGGATAAATATAATTTACCTCATCTTTAGCAAGGCTTTTGACACCAACTCTCATGCTATTCTTCTATCTACAATAGAACTTTATGGTCTAGAGGGGTGGACAATTAAATGCATGGAAAACAAGTTACAGAGGTGGGCAAAAGGGCCACATAGTGGAAGCTAGCAAAAGTGGAGTATTGCATGAGTCTGGAGGAAGTGATTGAGTTCTCTCTTATCAAGCTTGGAACTAATATCAAGCTGTGTGGGAGTGTAGATATGCGACCAACGCACTCAAGAGCAGAGCTGTCATCCAGGAGGACCTAGATATGCTAGCGGAATGGGTAGACAGACACCCCCATTTCTGCCAACACACAAAAATTACAAAGTTGTGTGCTGTCTGTGACGCTGGTGCAATGTCCTGCCTGTCTGGGAGCAGTTCTTCAGGAAGGGGGCTGGGGATTTTTCAACCTGGAGGAGAGACCATCTCCAAACAACCCACCCAACCTCCAGTGCCAGAGGATCACAAAATGGTGGAGCCCCAGTTCTCAGTGCTGGGTGCTGTGAAAACAAGAAACGATTGGCTTAAAGTGAAACAAGGTAGTTTTAAAGAGTGTGTTAGGAAAAACATTTTCGCCCCAAGTCAGTCAAATTGTGAAGCATGTTGCCTGAAAAGTGTGTGCAGTCTCCCTCTGTAGACTATAAATCCCTAAGCAACAGAGGCTGACCCCACATCTGACCCTGTTTTGGGTTACACTAGAGACCTCCTGAGTTTCCTTCCAGCCTGAATTGTGCTGAAATTTTTCAACTATTCCATAAAAGCTTTTTTCTTTATGACACTTGAACATTTGCCCTAAGAACTGTATTGTCTACCTGCATACCTACAATTTTTCTCCCCTTTTTGATGTGATGCTGTTTTAGGACACAATATAATAAATCAACACATGAACAATGGAATCCTGCAGGTCTTTCCATTGGTCTTTTCCACTCCTCTGCAATAGCGGTACTACATATTGAGTTATCTTCCTTTTTGAGCACACTTGTGCCAGGTATTCTTGGAAAGATAGATGTGAAGCTTCTGGAAACTTTGCTTTTTCTTTTGTTCTTAAGCTCACCTCTATGCTAGGCAAGGAATAATGCATGATATATAAAAAATAAAAATAATTTTTAAAGCTAATACTTACCCTACATTTGAATAAAGGCAAGGGTCTAATTTGCATTAGCTTGTGAAATACCTGAGTAAAATAGGATCAGAAAATATCATGAGTTGAAAGGGGCTCACTAGGCTCATCTAAGTTCAATTCCTGTAGTAATGCTGTTGAGGAGAGCAAGCACATCAATTTTAAGATTATCCTTTACATTTAATTTCAGACTTTGTCCAAGCATTTCTAACTCTGACCACAGTAATGTGTGATCTATATTTATCTGCAAATAATAAACTTTCTAGTGAGAACCAAAAAGAATGTAGCTAATTTGTATGTTTAGAAGAAAAAGGTCATCTTTCTTCAAGGGGAGATTTAAAAAATATAGCTATATTATTGCATCCTGAGTAATTCTTCAATGTGTGTAATTTGACATTTTTAGGATGAAGATTAAGTGTTAGAATCCATAATAAAAACAACAGTAGCTGGAGCAGTCTAATGAAAACCATGACATCAGAAGACACCTTACTAGGCCCCTACATTAGGTCTATCCTTCATACTCTATATTTGTACTTAAATATTTATAAAAGATTATTTTTGGACTTTCATGATTGGCAAACAACTATCTGGAATAACATACACTAGAGAACCAATAATAGTCCCCAACAGCTGAGGAGTTTTTATATATTATGGTCTATATGGTCTTATATGCTCTAAGACTTCCAAAACTTCTAAGGAACTTGAATGACCAGATTCCTCAGGAAGTTTTAAAAATTATCTCAGTTAAAATATATGAATTTTTCTTTTTTTTTAAATTTTTTTTTTAATTTATCTATTAGAAAAATAATACAGATATAACTGACTGCTGAATGTTTGGTTGAAATATTTTTCTGAAGTTTGTAAATCATAAATTACCAAAAAAAAAATACCAGCCTTTTTTTTTTTTTGTGTCAGTGAGCCAATTTTTATCACTAATCAAAATTAAGTTGGGTTATTTAATTTTTTAGAGTTTTTTGTTTTTTTCTGACATATTGACAATAAACCTAATAAAAATATCAGTGGTGAGGGAAGGCAAAGGACAAGAGTGAAATTCTACAAAAATAAAAAAAAAAGTAATTACATGACAAAATGTATTTTTCTGGTTTGCAGAACACCACTTTATGCTTTATATATGCAAGTTACTTGGATTCTTACCGAGTATTTTAAATACTAATATTCTGTGTAAAGCATGTCACTTTGTTTCTTCATTATGTCCAGGATCTGAACAGAAGCCGTGCAGATCACAAACTAAAATTATCAATGCCGTGTGGTAGAAGAAGAATACTCACATTTGTGGGTGTCTGATGCTGCTCAGTCCAAGTTACTGTTTTTCAGAGACTGCTTAGAGCCATGATGTTAGTTAAGGCAATAGAGACTGAGGTGAAAACAGTGTTTCTCCTTCATCTCTCATCTTCCTCCATATTCCTCCTCTGTAGTTGCAGTTTCTGTGATCACCCATCATAAACCTCCTGTGTGGTGCTGACCTGTCATGTTATTGAGACTTCAGCATCTATCTCCAATTATATTTGACAAGCTTTTTTCAGTACAGCGGTGTGTTTGTTTTTTTGGGGATTTTTTTTGTTTTGTTTTGTTTTTTTGGGGTTTTTTTTTTGGTTTTATTTTTACATTCATGGTGTAAATGAAGTAACTAAAGGACACTAATTCATCCACTATATAGGAAGATCACAGGAAATCTAGTGTTGTTATTTGCAGGAAATCTGGTTTGGGTGTCTGTTACAAATAGAAGGTAAGCCTGTTCTGAAATTCTCTTGTTTTATTTAGATCCTTAGTATAAATTCTAATATGCATTATAGGTTGTAAACAAGAATTTTATCCTACTTATTTCACAAGTCATAGTCAAATAAATTTACAAAGTGACAAAAAGCAATGCACTGTAAGGAGTTGGAATTTTTTGTGTAACCAGTAAAAAAATTGAAAATTAAACTTATGTTCTGAAGCATACTGAATAAAAATTGTAACATATTCATTTATGTAAAGTCAATTATAAAACATATTGCAATTTTTCATTCAGATTACATAGTTTCATGTCACATAGTTTGTTTGCCTTAAAAAAAATCCTATTCCACGCATCTGATTATTCAGGTTGTACTAAACTACTGTGATTTACATTTGAATGAAGTTTCCAATTTTACTGAGTGACATGGAATCTAATTAGGTTCTGTAGGAGAGCAGTGTCAATTATAAAAAGTAAGGTTCTGGAAAGTTAGCCTAAATAAAATTTTACTGAACAGAACATGCAATTACAATATACATCAGAGTGCTTCCATTATTAATTGTAAATTAATATTATTTTATTTTACTTTCTCATGAAGAAATGAAGAGTCAGCATGTGGACTATTAGCAGTGACACTGATGACATTAGAACAACTCCTAATATGGTGCCCAGTTTTAGCGGTATCAAATCTGAAACATCCTTCTGCAAAGACTTATTATTAATGGAATCTGAAATATACAGGTTTTGATCCATAAAGTTAATATGTAATATGTACAATACTGTTGTGGGTGTCTGTGGCAAGCACATTTCTCTCACTCAGGATTTTTCATAGAGGTGCACAGAGAGAAATGGAAGACAAAACAATTTCTATTTCTGCTCCTTGTTTTTCCTATGTGGAATGTGTTTAGAGAATTGTTTACCTGGAGTGAGTGCTTGATTGGATTCTGGTGAGGATTGTTTGAGCCTGATGGCCAATCCAATCCACCTGTGTCTGGACTATCGTAAGCAGGGTCATGAGTTAATTAGCTTAGAGTTAGTAGGAGAAAGTAGTATGTAGTTTTTAGTATCCTCCTTTTATATAGTATATTAATGTATTTTACCATAATTATAATAAAGAAATAATTCAGCCTTCTGAATTGAGTCAGACATCATCACTTCTCCCACTGGGTTCGCCTGCATCTACAACAGGTGTCTGCTACAGACTGCTTTACTGGGAGGAAGTAAATGAGACCTTCTTTATAAAATTGGAAGAAATTTCACAGTTATAAGTCCCAGTCCTCATGGAGGACTTGGACCTCCCCAGTACATGCTAGAAGGACAACACAACAAGGCAGCAGTAACACAGGAGGTTTCTGACGTGTGTTGATGGCACCTCCCTAACACAGGTGATAAAGATGAAGAGGGGACATGCTCTACTGAATATGACACTCACAATGAAATGTACAGAATGTATAAGCTGACAGCAGGCTTGTCCGCGGTGACCACGGACTAGTGGAATCAGGATCCAGAGAGGAAAGAACAAGGCAAAAAGCAGTATCACAACTATGGATTTCTTTAGAGATTTTGGCCTATTCAGAGGTCTGCTTAAACAATCTCATGGCATGTGATTCTGGAGAGAAAAGGAGACCAGAAGAGTTGGTTGATTTCTAAGGGTCATCTCCTCCAAGCTCAAGAATGGCCCATCTTGAAATTTGCACATTTGAACAATTTGCATCTGACATGTCAAATATAAAGAAGTGTATGACATATGTTAATGTGGTCAGGTGATCTCCAAGGGGCATAAAGATACTGTCCTATGTGAGAATTGGAAAAAAGAACATGTCACTGCTATCTTCAGAGAGGGTTAAGACAGAAAATCCTGGGAGCTACAACCTGATTATTTCAATCCCTGGGAAGAAGAGGGAGGACATATTCCTGGTAACCATTTCCAGATATATGAAAGATAGGAAGTTGACTGGAGAAGTCAACAAAAATTTATGAAGGGTATATCATGGTTAACCAACCTAAAAGCCTTCTGTAATTAGGTAACTGGCTTGATACATAATAAAAGAAGAGCAGACATTTTTTTTCTTGATTTTATATGGCTTTCAACAATTTCCAATAACATCCTCATTGGCAAACTGATGAAGTATTGAACAGATAATTGAACAGGAAAGTGAATTGAAAAATAGCTAAACTGTGAGGCTCAAAGGTTTGTAATCAGTACCAAAAATCAGTCCTTGACCAGCTGGAGAAATGGGACAACTCAAACCTGACAAACTTCTGCAAAGAAGCATGTCAAGACCTGAACTTGGGAAGAAATAATCTTATGTGTCAGTAAACACTGGGGATGGACTACCTGGACAGTAGCTTTTCAGAAAAGGACCTGGGAGCCCTAATGAACAGCAAGTCAACCAGAAGTTAATGATATCTTTTCTCTTTCTGGAAAATAAAAGGAAAAAAAAACAAAAACAAAAACAAAAGATAAAAACCAAAACCAAAATCCAAAACCAACAAGTGTGACTTCATAGTAAAGAAGGACAACAGTATCCTGATTGGTTGCATTAGGAAGAGCATTCCCATCATGTCATTAATGTGCAAAAGTGCATTACAATCTTGCTACATGCATCTAGCACCTCCCTGGGCAACCTGTTCCAGTGTTTTACCATCATCATTGTAAGAATTCCTTCCTTACATAAAAGTTTCTTTCTTATATCTAATCTAAATCAACCCTTCAGTTTAACACCTTTACCCCTTGTCCTAACTCAACAGGCCCTGCTATAAGGTTTGCCCTCATCTTTTTTGTAGGTCATCTGAAAGGCCCACAAGAAGGTCTCCCTTGAGCCCTCTCTTGTCCAGGCTGAATGACTTCAAGTGTCTCACCCTCTTATTATAAGAGAGGTGCTCCATCCCATCTATCATCTTCCCTCCTCTGGGCTTGCTCTGACAGGTCCATGTCCTTCCTGTGCTGAGGACCCCAGTGCTGGATGCAGCACTCCAGATGGGATCTCATCAGAGCACAGTAGAGGAGCAAAGACACCCTCCTCTCCACACTGTTTTTGGTGCAGCCAAGGATACAATTGGCTTTCTGGGCTGCAAGTGCACATTTTTAGCTCAAGTCCAACCCCATATCTACCAGTATCTTCAAGCCTTTCTTTGAAGGGCTGCCCTCAGTCTGTTTGTTTCCACTTACAAAATAACTGCTAGATGTTCGTATTTTCTCTGTTCCTCATTTGAGTCATGCCACCATGAGACTGCTATCAGCTTTTAAAAGCCATAGTGACTGAGAAATGTTTCTGGCAACTGGAAAAGAAAAGTCACATCCATCTTGAAGGAGAGGAGAAGGACAAAGGAAATGCAGTCTTGTTGGCCTCACATCAGTCCCAGTGAAGTCTGTCCATCAAAATCCTCTTTAAATTTATTTTTAAGTATATGAAGAACAAAATGTTCCTGGGAACCAGACAGAAGAGATTTAACAAGGGCTATCTAACATGGCCAACTTAATTGTTTCCTATTGTAAAATGACAGGATCTATAGTCAATAGGACATCAGTGTTGTGGATGCAGGCGAACCCAGTGGGAAGAAGTGATGATGTCTGACTCAGTTCAGAAGGCTGAATTATTTCTTTATTATAATTATGGTAAAATACGTTAATATACTATATAAAAGGAGGATACTAAAAACTACATACTACTTTCTCCTACTCTATCTCTAATCTAACTAACTCGTGACCCTGCTTGCGAGAGTCCAGACAGGTGGATTGGATTGGCCATCAGGCTCAAACAATCCTCACCAGAATCCAATCAAGCACTCACTCCAGGTAAACAATTCTCCAAACACATTCCACATAAGAAAAACAAGGGGCAGAAATAGAAATTGTTTTGTCTTTCATTTCTCTCTGTGCACCTCTATGAAAAATCCTGAGAGTGAGAGAAATGTGCTTGCCACATATCAGTGGATGCCATTTATTTTGACTTCAACAAGTCTTTTGGTATGGTGTTATGTAAAATGAGATGAAATGAGATATGGGCATGATAAGGCATTGAAATTTCTACTACATTTTCAGGCTCCAAGGGTTATAAGCACCAAGTCCAAGTTTCAGCCATTTACTAGTATCTGTTGTCCTCAAGAGTCAATAATAGGTCAATATAGAGATACTTCAGTATCTTTATATTACATAGATCTATCTATTTATGAAGACATCTACAAAGACAGTTATTGAAATCATCCATCTCTCTCACCACCTCTTTCTATATGTGGTTCCTCCATGAAATTGCTGAAAGCACCCTGGACTTTTATCCAAGTAGCAGACACAAATACATGTCCACAGATATAGATACATCTTTATAAATGATCTGTAGACACAGATACAGAGTCAGAAAAGTGCCCTCGCTGCAGAGGAAGCTGACTGCGTACTGTGATGTATGTGCATTTATGTGGTCTCACCTCTATCTGACACTTGGGAGGCTACATCTAGAGTTTTGTGCCCAGGTCTGGGCTTACCAGTACAAAAGAGACATCAACATACTGGAGTGAGCCCAACAAATGACCAAGGAGATTGTTCGGTTCTGGAGTAAAGCAAAGCCTGGAGCAAAGCCTGAGAGAGCTGGTTCATTCATCCTGGAGATGAGACAAGACTAGAGGGACTCTAACGAGAGATATCTATGAGAATAGTGGAGAAAAATTGAAAGAGAGTCTTCTTGAAGATGTTTAGCAATTTGATGAGCAAAAGAAAACTGTTTCAGGAATAACTCCATCTGTATGCAAGAGTAAAAGATCTTAACTCTGAGGACAACTGAACAATATGATAGGCTGTCCAGAGAATTGAAGGAATTTATCTTGTTGAAAGTATTAATGACTCAGCCAGACAAGTCTAATCAAACCTATGGTCCCCCTGTCAACAGAGAGGAGAAACTGGTTTTATCCAGAGGTCCCCTTCCGAAGTAGACTCATATGATTCTAGGATTCTAAGGTGAAATATGGGAAATTCCTCTTAAACATATAAAAGAACATTTTTCTCTACAAAACTGATTAAACACTGGCAAAGATGTCCATAGAGTCTGTGAGATGTAGGCAAAACTGAACTGGACAACAACCAGAGAAAGAGCTCTAACAGGACCTAGTTCACTGGGGAAGTTGGGCTAAATAACTTCCAGAGCCCTCCTAACTTAAATTGTCTTGAGATTCCAATATTCCTCACATGATGACCACTTATTGTGATATTTCCTCTCTGGCTTTCCATAAATATTCAGGTTGAAGGCAGGCCTATTGAATTTTCTGGACTTTTACATTATAGTTATAGCTGTTAATTTTAAGGATATGTGAATAGAAATGTGACGTACTTCAGAGGCAAGCACAAATTAATTTGATATTTTCTCTTCATCCATACAAACACTAATGTGAAATGATACAATAATTTGTAATTACACAGATAATTAATTTAAAAAGTTGAAGATATTTGCTTTCAATCCCTAACAGTAGAATGTGCCATTAAACTTGACGTCTTGCATTTCGAACATAAATTGCCAAACAAAACAGAATTAATTGCTCAATTCCTTAATAAAGTATACAAGTCCAAGGTCAATATGCTGCTATGTTTATTCATATTTTAAAGAATTACATATTCATTGTTGCCTAATGTAAGATATTCATCATCTTACAATTAAATAGAGAAGGGAAAAAGGTTAATGTTGAAGGCATTAGCTTAGAAATTTATAAGAAAACTTTATCTTGTCATCACTTTCAGTTGCTTCCTTTGTAGTCATAGCAGATTTTTCAGGAACTGCCTCTTTGTGCTTATACACCACACAGAATCAAATCAAAAGCAGCAGGATTTTTATGCATCTTGTTTACAAAGTAGCCCCAGCCACAAAGATGTTGTTGCACAATTTCACTTATAACTAATAATCTGAGTGTTAAATTATTGCAAAAATAAATTGTTTAACTAGCTTAATATCAGCCTGTCCAAATGCACAAACCCAGAACTGTGTTTGTTTTGGGGCTTTTTTTTTTCCCATTTTTCCCCATCTACAATGCTCTATTACAACACCCTGCAGACAGTAAACCCTTTCTTGCTGTGACAAGTTATTGATCTTGTTTTCCTCTGAGAACCCTAACAAGTCAAACTGCAGCTTCCTGAAAGATATAGCTGGAGCTGTACTTTGCAAGGATTTTGAGAAGAAATTTTGTTGCCAGTGTTTAGCAGAAAAATTAAATTACATTAATATAAAAGTGTGCAGTTCTCTCTGGGAAGAGTAAGGATTTTCTAAATCTTAGCAAGCCTATTTAGTCCATCAGTGGTGACAGTAGCTACTCTTCTCCCAAGGGTAATCCTGGCATTTTATCCTAAATTCTGAAAAAGAAGGGGAAGGTAAGGAAACTGGGAAATTACTCGATCGTCTTAAGGTGAGGACAGAAGAAGAAGGTCTCTCCAAGTGTAATAGAGAGTTAAAATCACTCTTAATGATGCTGTGGCCCATCTTTATTCTGTCAGATCACAATCAAATGTAATCAGCAGAGAGAATGTGATAGTATGGTGTAAATGTGATATTAGCAGTGAAAGGGAAATTTTATTTGAGCTTCAAGTTGCCTTTTTAGCTGTTAAAAACCTCATAATCCTTGTAGGCAAATTATCTTAAGAAACAGTCAAGATGCATTGTCTTTCAAAACAGCTAGTAGGTTATAATTTTCAGTCTACATGTAAGGTATTAAAACTTAGCAAGACTGACTTACCTCTATTTAATCATTACAGTTGCAAATAAACTGTACTGTTTTTGCAAATCCAGTGCCAGTGCTCAGCTAAGCATGCATATGCTTTGCACAGCTTTTGTCAGATTTTCATTTGTGAGAATAAAGTTGTAATGTTTTGTTGTTATTATTACTATTATTACAGAGTTAAATATTGTCTTGTCACTACAATGTACTAAAATCATATTTGTAGGTCTTGAAACATTATCAGGTGGGACAAGGTCCAAATATGAAGCAAAAAGGACTCCAACTATTATAAATATCTCACAGTTCTTTTCATGACAAGGTGCCGGAGACTGACGATACATGCACGTAGAAAGCTTGATATGTAGAGATCACAGAAAAGACTGTGAAACAAATATTCTTCACACAATCAATATCCTCAGCTTGTCTCTGCCTGACTGTACTAAATTATTTTGAAGGCATTGCCACAGTGAAGAATCTCAAGGAAGCACCTGCGGCAGGATAACATACTTGTGTTTTGCATCTGCAACAGGTAGTGGAGGTGAAAATGTTTAGTGTTCTCTGGCAAGAAAACCTTCTGATGTGTTTTAAGGCTGGAAAGGACCTGTTTAGGAGGGTTTGTATTAATAGGACAAGGGGGAATGGCTGTAAGTGAAGGAAGGTACGTTTAGAGTAAATATTAGGAAAACATTTTTTACTGTAAGGGTGTTGAGGCATTGGAGCAGGATGTACAGCGAGATTGTGGATGCCCTAACCCTGGAAGTGTTCCAGGCCAGGTTGAAGAAGACTTGCATCAATCTAGTCTCATGGATGGTGCCCCTGCCCATGGTGGGGGGTGTTGGGAACTACATTATCTCTAAGGTGCCTTCCAACACCATCCATTCTATGATTCTGTGTTTCTATAGGCACTGTAATTTTGAGTTTTGGACAGCATTTAACTCAGTATGATTAATATTTTCCTGCTAGGAAGAGATTCTTTCATTTTCTTTGATAATTAGGTTTCAGGTTAGCTTGTCTTATATTTTCCCTGTATACTTGTCATAATCCCCCCAAAATAAAGTACGACAAAACATTGTGTTCTAAAGACAAGTTATGTAGATTGTCTCTGCTATAGATACAAAAACCCTAAAATATTATTTTGTTCATTCAAGTTTCTGGGTTTTTTTTGTTCTTATAATCAAGTGACTTTTTCAAGAATTATTATTTTCCTAAAAATATGATAGGCCTAAGGAAAAGAAATAGAATAAAAATATTGAGACTTTGTGCTACCAAGAATTCAAAACTTGAGATCAAACTTGACTAGAAAGGATGCAACAGACATTTCTATGTTTTGTCTTTGAAATGGCCAATGTGGAACAAGGGAGAAAGACTCTGAAGAATATGTGCACATAATATGCTTGTCAGCATACCCAATAAACAAAGGGAAAAAAGACAAAAAAAAAGAATAATGATGGAAGGGGTCTTACAAATCAATCAATCAAATAAGTCATCTTGCAGAGAAATTACATTTCTTTACATTTTTAATTATTAAAATTTCTGAGGACAAAAAAAAGCAATTGAAACCAAGGAAGAGATGAATTTGAAAAAAGGAAACATTTTCATGGAAGGAGGGAATCTGAAAAATATATGGATAGATATAAAAGTATGGCAGAACAATAGAGGAAGATTAGAGATTAATTTTGTTGTTTAAACAGGAACAGGCATACCCAAAAAAAAAAAGAAGGAAAAGGTCAAAGATTATTATATTTGAATGAAGCACCTGATCTAGAGCTGTGAAAGAGGTGATAATTCATGATGCATTTAGTCATTCCAGACAGCAGTTTGAAACTAATTTATTGACACAGATGTGTCCACTAGCTGATAATTGCAGTTATGTGTTTTGTGTTGTTTTCCAATAACTTTACCCAGCAACTGTCAGTCTAGCACATTACTCACATACAACTTTTACTAGACACAGGTTTTGCAGTGATTTTTTTGTGAGTTACAGAAGACATGTCTGAAAAACTGTGGAAGTTTGAAAAGGATTGATTTTTTTGGCCATAACAAGCAGTCTGTGCTATCAGCAATCCAACAATCAGAGGAGCTGAAAAAAAAATGCACAACTAACTAGATGGCAAACAAGTCAAAAAAAGAGTCACAGCACTCTTTTTTATTTATTTTGCTGTTGGACCACACCATTCCATATTTCATTTGTGTAATTAATGAATGGTTAGTACAATTCTAAAATCAAAAGCACTTACAGAAGTGGGGGTTTGTTTGTTTGTTTGTTTGATGCCGATGCTAATATAGCCAGTAGACTGGACAACAGAAGGCAGAAAGAGAAGGAATTCTGTTAGGATAAAACAGTGTTGAAATAGCTGATGACATCATGGTACAGTAACTGAAAAAGGAAGACAGGTGCTTTTATAGATTCCATACTAGAAACTAGATACATGCTGGAATAACTCTCATTTGGGAAACAAGGAAAAAACTTGTTTCCCAATATTTTAGAGTAACAGTCAATTCTTTAGGCTGGTAATTTGGTAGAGTTGCTAAACCTGAATATGCTGCAAAAATAACAGAATCCTTCCTTTAGGTATGTCTTCCTTAAATAATGAAACAGGCACTCTGACTAAGAAATATTGTCATGTCAGTTATATACATTTTGCTTGCTGCTTAAAACACTTCAATACTAAATATAAAATAAATATTTTGGAGACTAAGAAATGTACCCATGTGTATGAATGTTTATACATTTTGAATATTTTAGTCACAGAGCAATTTGGTTAGATGAACCAGTTAATAGCAATAAATCAATTTATTGGTCTAATGAACTTAGAGCATCTACATTATTTTAATAACTAAACGTGTGACCCTTCACATGCAAAAGGTTTGCAGCTTTCTGGAAGCAGTTAGACATAGGACAGCATTGGGGTGCAGAAGCTCTTACCTGCTGTCCTCCTGAGCATGAGGAGCCTGTGGAGGCTGTGTCTTCACTGCCAGTGCGCCTCTGGGCAGTTGCTGTTGCTGGAGCAAGAATGCCATTAATGAGGTGAGTAGGTCTATAAAAACCAGTTCTTATGAAGCATAGTACCAACAGGACAGAACCAGACAATAAAAAACACGATACCGTGTGTTATCCACACTATTTTTCAACTGTCATATTATGTAAATAGATACAGTAATTGCGTACATAAATGAGCTATCAGATGTCAAGACATAGGATTTGTTCCTGCTGCCTCTTAAAATCATGGATCTGTGATTTCTCCTCTAGGCTGAACAAGCCCGGGTCCCTCAGCCACTCTTCACAGAGAAGCTCACATATCCCATCCAGCTTGGAAGCTTTCTGCTGGACATGGTCCAGAATTTGTCCATTATTTTTCCTGTACTGAGGAAACTTAAAATTTGTACAAAGAATCCAGATAGGATCTCATGAATGTTCCTCTCGATGTCCTGGCTGTGTCCCTGTGAATATTGCCCAGGGTGAGTTTGGCCATCTCTGCAACTGCATGTCCACTTTCTTGGGCTTAACTTTATTCCTCATTCTCTACCTCCTTTCCTCCCATGGTGCAGGAGGATAGGAATGGTGTTTGTGGTCAGTCATTTCACATTATCTCCCCCTCTTCTGCCTCAGGAAGATGAGTCCTTCCCCTGTTCTAATGTTCTCTTCACCACAGACAGTCTTCCATGAAATTCAGCAATGTGAGTGCTTCCCACAGGCTGCAGTTGTTCATGAGCTGCTCCAGTGTGTCTCCCACGGGATCACAAGTCCTGCCAGAAAACCTGCTCTGGTGTAAGCTCCTCTCTTCATGGTTCCACAGGTCAAGCCAGGAGCCTACTCCTGCATGGGCTTCTGCTGGTTCATAGTCTCTTTTAGGCATCCACTTACTCTAGTGCAGGGTACTCCATGGGCTGCAGGAGGATCTCTGCTCCACTGTGGACCTTCATGGGCCGCAGGGGGACAGCCTGTCTGATCACGATCTTCACTCAAGCTGGAGAGAAAACTTTTCTCCAGAACCTGGAGCACCTCCTTCACCTCCTTCTTCAATGACCTTGGTATCTGCAAAGTTGTTTCAAGTTTTCTGTCTGTCTTCTCTGGCTACCATTTGTTTCTGCACAATGACCCTGTTTTCCTTCTTAAATATGTCATCACAGATGTGTTACTACTGTCATTGATGGGCTCAGCCTTGACTAACAGCAGATCTGTCTTGGAGATGGCTAACATCAGCTCTATCAGGCAAACAGGAAACTTTTATCTTCTCCTTCATCATGACCTTATCAAGTATATATAGTAAATTTTTGTGTCCTGATACTATGCTTCTTTGAAATCTGTTTTGGCTTGTCTAATCCTGGTGTCAAGATCACAGTTATTTATCATCTGCTGTCTCTCTCTCTCTCTCCCTCTGTCTCATATATATTAGCAGAAAATATATACAACTATGGATAGGTTCTTTATAAAAAATATTTTAAAACTGAAAAAATAATGAATTTCTGTTCAATAGTACTCAATATGGCCCTGCACTTTTAATGACACAATTCAATCAAATTATGATACACACTCCACAGGAATGTTTAAAGTTTCTCAAGTACAATTATCTGGTGCCACTACAATTGCTTGTATTTTTCAGGCACCTGAATTGTTTCCCGTAATTACCTTGCTTATTTTTCTGCAGTGTATTACCCAGCAGTGGAAAACATACCTAACTTTGACTAATATTACCAGAATTTCTAAAAAGAATCCTCCTTTTCTTTAAAAACTGTTCTTTAAAATGTCTTTATCAGAATCATGAGTGCAGATTTTTTTTTTTGCTATATTTCTTCACTAATGTCCCATCATTCCTTACTGCTTCCACATTGCTTTAAATTTATTCTTAGAATAATGTCTCTTTATCTACATTTTCACCAAATGCCTTGTGGATCCCAATACTGCAAGCCTGCAGTGTGACAAAGCTATACACTTGAGCCCTAGCTGATGAACAGATGGGCAGAGAAGAGATATTTCTCTGACTTCTCTCACTATCTCCAGAGATACTCCCTCCCTGACTTCCTTCTGCTATTTCTCCTTCTCTGAGGATGGAAGTGTCACTCAGAGATACCACACACAATTGCTGTGAAGACACCAAGTTCTAAATAGTCTGAGCTCAGAAGACAAAGACAGAATAGCAAGCAGCACCTAGAAGCCTGCATGTTAAGTACAGATTCCAACCCAAAGTGTAGAGATTAGTTTAAATTTGCCACAGATTATATCTATGATATGGGAGATGTGTCCTCAACAGAGATATATTCCCCTGAGTAATCTTTAGTTAAGATATTTTGGCCAACTATACATTAAAAATAGGATGCCGTTGAGTCACTCTTCCAAAGCTAGGAATCTAAGCAGGTTTTCCCAGCACAAACTGAAAACTTTAATTTGTGATGCATGACTGGAACTAAGGAATTCTCAAACTCAAAAAAACCCTATTGACTTATGAGAAGTCATTCAGCAGAGAGTAAATGTCATTTGAATGGAGTAGCTTTGAACTAGGTGGCAAAAGCTCAACAATTTCCTGTGGGGCACAAATAGTTTCACCAGAATAATGAAGAAAGTTTTTGTTGTTCCACATAAATCTGCTTCAATGCACCCTGTTAATGAATAATAGTGTAGGTCGTGTAACAGTTGTTCTTTGTTCATTGGTTTCATACACACAGAAGAAAAAAAAATCCAAAACAAACCAGAAACAAAAGAAAAAACTCCACTTCCTCTCCACAACAGAAAAAAATAATTACAAAACATAGTGGAATCTGGAATGCTTGGAATCAGAAGAAATGTCAATCTCTTTTTTGAGAACATATCACTGAATATATGCATGGTAACCATAATGAATATGTGAATAATATGTAAGTTTTGAAAACTTTTTCTTTTGTTGCAAACGTAATGGTTCTATTTTATCTCACGCACTGTTTGGAATGAAATATTTAAGACAACACTGTGAACAGAATTTTTTCAGAAAAATGAAATGTATCAGAACTTTTAGAGATAGTGACCATTTGAAATGAATGCTAACAGGCAGGCTTGAATGCAAAAAAAAAAAATTAAGAAATTATCTTAGATTCAGGAGATATTTCATAGCTATATATACATATTTCATCAGGAATAGTGCCAAGATACCTTTTTATGTGTGTATTTTTGTTACCATAGTAACAATATTACTTTTGTTAACAAGAAAATGCTGAAAACTCCTACACTGCCTTGAATGTCCAGACTCCTTAGGGACAACTTCTACATTGAAATATCCCCTCTAAAAAGTGTTTTGTTGTCTCTCTATGAAACATTTTTGGTAAATTTATTTAACAGACAGTATTTTAATTGTATAGATTTGGTTCAATCATGTTTTAGATACATGTTACTAGAAGACAAACTGTTATGCACTGGATTAGACTGATTAATAGAAAACTTTAAAATAAACAAAAAGAAAAAATAAAACCAGCTGTTGATATTTGTGTAATAGGTCTCAAGATGGTTCCAGTTTTGAGGCTTGTGCACCTATGTATTGTAGTCTGATACCTTTCCAAAAAGTATAATAAAAATCAGGACTCATAATTTCTTACAAAGAGAAAATGCAGGGTGCCTATGTTGGACAAATAAAAAAAATGGACTTCTATATAAGTCTCCCTGGCCTATTGTGTTCTTGCTGATAAATCCTTGCTACTGCCTTTAGTTTTTTAATTTAGCACAAAACATTAACAGCTACCCCTGTTTCCAAGAAATCCTGGATTTCAGCTAGTTGTGAGACATGTCACTGTTCATTGCTACTTTCAGTAATCCCTCTCTTCTACCTGACATCCTGCTTCTTTCCATGTTTCTTCCAGTGCTATATTCTCTCTACTATATCCTGCAAGGTCTAGGAACATTTCTCCTCCTGCATTTGCTCAGTTGTTAGCAAGTAAAGTAAAAATATCTTAGTCTCCAGAGAATTCCCCCAGAGCCGCAATTGTATTGTAAGGAACAGCATGAAGCTGAAAACAGATCAACCTTACGGAATTTCACACTCCTATACATCTGACCAGAGGCATATGTTCCCTCAACTTGAATGTCACCATTTACACAAGTTCATGTAGAAGTCATGAACATAACTCTGCTCCAACAAGGACAAGAATTTTCCAGATCAGCTTGCTGAACCTTCACCCATCCCCTCTCACTGCCTATAAGCTTCTCCTTACATCATCCCCCCTTATATGTTATTCCTGCTGTACCTCATTATTTTCTTCAGTTCCTGAACTGAACATATGGTTTATATGGTTTGCTCCTCAGCAAGTTGGTTGATGACAAAAAGCTGAAAGGAAAGATGGGCAGAGCTCAACCATCTGGACTTAAACAAAGGCAATTGCAGAGTTCTGAACCTGGGGTAGAATAACTCTGTACAGCAACACAGGCTAGGCAAAGGAATGTGCTGGAAAGCAGCTCTGCAGAGAAAGACCTGGGGTTCTGGTGGACAATAAGTTGTCCATGAGCCAGCAGTGTGCCCTTGTGGCCAAGAAGGTCAAAGGTATCCTGAGGTATATTAGGAAGAGCATTGTTGCCAGCAAGGGAAGTGATCCCGCTTTTTTGCTCAATCCTGGCGAGCTCATATCTGGAGTCATCTGTCCAATTTTGAGCTTTGTAGTACTAGAGAGACATGAGGCTGCTGGAGATGGTCCAGTGGAGGGCATGTGAAGATGATCAAGGGACTAGAACATCTGTTTTAGGAGAAACCAGAGAGGGAACTGTGTCTGTGAGAAGAAACAACTGGGAAGGGACCATCACTGTAAGTATCTGAAGGAAGGCTGTCACACCCGACTGAGAGAACTGAGTCTGTTTAGTCTAGAGAAGAGCAGACTGAGAGGGGACCTCATCAATACATATAAATGTCTCAAAGGTGCTTGTCAAGCAGAGGGTGACAGACTCTTTTTAGTGGTGCCCACTGATGGGACAAGGATCAACGTCCATAAACTAAATCACAAGAAGTTCCACCCAAACATCAGGAATAACTTTACATTGAGGGTGGAAGAACAGTGGAGCAGGCTGCCTAGGCAGATTGTGGAATCTCGTTCTCTGGAGACATTCAAAACTAACTTGGACATGCTCCTATGTGATCTGCTTAAACCGACCCAGCCTGGGCAGAGGGGTTGAACTAGATAATCTCCAGAGGTCCCTTTCAACCCAAGCTAATCTATGATTTTGTGACTCTGAGAAGAGGATGGAGCTAGACTCTTCTTAGTGATGCCAAGTAGCAGAACAAGAGGTAACATACAGGCAGAAACTGATGCACAAGAAGTTCCACCTGAATATGTGACAGTTCCACCTGTGCATGTGACAGAGCACTGGAACAGATTTTTCCAGAGAGGTTGTGAACTCTCTGTCATAAATGCTCAGAACTGTACAGTGTTGCTTTAAGACAGTGAAGAATGTTGAGGCAGGTTGAGAAAAAACTGAGCCAAGCCCATTGCTGATTTTGTACCTGCTTGAGCAAGGGCTGACAAATGAATGATATCTAGGGTGAAGCAGAAGCCTCAAAACCCAGTGTTGTTTCAGTGAGTCACAGAAGAGTACCCACATACCTGTAACAGATTCACTCCCTCTACTGTGCTGAAAAAGCCTTGCTAAAAATCTGGTTTCTTAAGGAAACAAGGAAGCACACCAAAACTCTCCAGTGAAGGTCAGACAGCCTTTACTGCTGTTTCTGAGCGTGAGGAAAGGCCAAAGTGCTTGTTGTACATCTTGTCAACTATAAATTCTCACCAAAAGTAACTAAGACCCTCATTAAGCCCCATTAACATATTATTTTATTCATTCCTCAGGATGCAAATGAAGGAGAAAGTGGGACCTGTAATTCATTTATGACCAAAATCACCAAACCTCATCTAGAATATTCAGTTGTTGCATCCCACTGGGATGGACCAAAATTAATATATAAAAGTAGAGTTCTTGGGCAGAAGGGGCTGGAATATTTATTTACATATATATGTATAAATACCTCAGTATTAGATATGTTTTCCTATACTTTCTGTCACAACATGTGTTAACACTGTAGTGTAGTGCATTTGTCATGGGCAATCCTGAACCTACTTTCCTATTTTTTCAATATACTGTATTAATCATGAATCTGAACTATCCAAGTCCTTATTGAATGTGATCAGACCTGACTGATAAATTGCATTATTTGTGCATCTGTGTTCATGCAAGGTCCTTCAAGCATGATCAGACTTATAGTGGTGATTTGGGTATAATCAGGAATTAAACCGGGCCACACTTAGCTCCTCTGATCTCTGGGGACCTGCTGGAATACATGAGGCTTTATTTTCTGCTAAATTCCTATAAACATAATGCAACAATCTTTCTCAGTGGAGATATTCAAAAGCCATCCTGAATAACATGCTCTAGGGAACTCTGCTTGGCCAGAGAGGTGGGGCTAGAACATTACCAGTGGTCTTTTCCAACCTTAACCATCATGGTATTCTGTGAATTATACTAAAAGGAAGCAACAAGATTAAAGTGAACAACAAATAAAGACCTCATCCCAACCATTAAAGAAAACCAAAACCCAAAACAACAAACTTAGTTACAATTGACAAATCATTACCATTATTAGTTATAAGGGAAAAAAATAATTAAAAAACTGTCTTACCAAATAGCTGCAGTTAAAGAATGGTACTACTGTAGAAACACAGGGGGAGAGTAAATTCTGCCTATGACAGGATAGACAAGCATACTGTGAAGAACCCAGCTGCAGCTGAATATGGAAAGGTTTTAGTTCAGATAGCCCACAGGAGGCAATAATGTTCTTTCTGAGGGAAAAGTGGGAGGACTGCAATAGAAAGAGAAACAGAGAGAAAGTGAACTTTTATTGCTGAGGATATGACTTAAGTGTGCTGTGCTATTAAGGCTGCAAGGCACGGCAAAGACTGTTTTTATATTGTGATGCTTATTGTCTGCTGCCTATCAAAGTCCATATTCTCACTCATGGTAAGTGTGACGTGCTACCACATTTTAAATGGGTAGTATTCATGTGCTGTAAATCTATGCTGTAGCCCAATGGTAATCTGAGACACTTCAGGAGGAACTGCATGGCTGTGGCTATGCATGTTATAACAGGAACAGAGGGAAGATAAAAAAAAATAGATCCAAAATCCTTTTATAGTGGTACAAAGGTGCAGGACTGATTACATCTCAGATAATGCAAATATTCTCCAGGAATATTTTATTTTTTTAAAACATAAAAAACCAGATTAAATTCAAATGTAAAAAAAAAAAATCACAAAAATAGATAAAACTGTCTCAGTTAAATAAAAAGGGTTGTGTGGTCATGCTCACAGATCTAAATGAGCTACACAAAGTAATAGGCAAGTCATTTTTTTTATTAGACACAGATGAAGACAATATCAGATGAAAATGTATCAGGCTGGAAGTGCTGCTATTAACCAATAAGAGCAAACATAAACACATGAAAAATATCACACAGCTACTCTGTGTAAACTCTCTGAATCACTGGCACATCACTGAAATAATGAAAACAATTGCTTGAGATATTACACCAGCATCTCTAGAGTATCTCAATGCCATTTATCCATTACGGTCTAGGCACAAAATCCCATGACATCCTGAAACATGATAATTCCCATCCTGGGTAGTTGAGTTCAGGTGAGTTACAGCAGTTTAGGCAAGCTGAACTAGTGAGGAATGCAGTTACACTTGAAGCCCAAAGTAGTCCATATATGATACAAAGAACATTACATATGTAATGTATGTTGTTTTTTTGGTCTTCATAAAGAGTCCACACTGATTTCAAGTAATAACACTGTTCTTATGCCACAATTTGCTATTAATAAATGATTTTTAAAGCACTTTCCCTAAATTTAATTTCTGTATTATGAATTTGAATTTTGAATTTTAAGAGTACTTCAGCGACACAATGTTTTGGGTTTCTATGAACCTATAAAAATAAGAAATCTAGTTGTTCACCTATAATTTTTTGCTTGTCAGGTCACTTGCCAATCTTCCCTTTATTTTCTAAGCTCTTGATAAAATAGCAATGACTAATTTTATCAGTATTTATTTATTCTGTTTTCTGTCTAAATTGAAAGCTCTTTCTTGCTATTAATCACCACTTAGAGGCTGGGAGTTTTTTTTCACTACTCTTACAAAGCAATAACTCACACTTTGAGATCAATGGGACTACTTGTGTGAGCAATTGCATCCCGGTTGGGAGTAAAGCTGCACCGTTTATTTCTTAAAGTGCAATAGAAGTCATAAACAGTGCTTTTGCTCTCCACAAAATTTGTTTCATTGGAGAAGTCAAAAGCTATGGTGTAAACAGGAATTAGCCATTTCATTCCTCTTAAATCCAAACTATTCTCAGAGCAGAGATAGGCTGTACAATGAATTAGGAGAGTGTGCTTCCTTTGTGAGCTGTGTCCTCTTCTACTAGCAACCTCTAAAACAAAATTGGGGGTGCACTCTTTGGTCTTGTACTGTTCCATTAAATTTAATAGAAAAATTAAAATTTATTCTGTTCATCAGAATCAGTAGAGGGCTTTCTCTCTGCATATCTTGTAAAATTCACAAAGTGAATTTGATGAATAGCAGGCTAATAATAGTAATTTGATGAACAGAAAATCTACATGAAAAAATACAGAACTACAGACAGATGGAATTAAAAGAATACTTTTCCTTAATTTTTCTGTAAGAATTATAACATTACACAAGACAACGATCATTAAAAATGGGAGGTATTTTCTGAGAGTTCAATAAAATAACCATTTACAACTCCAGTAAGGAAATATAAATGGTTTGTTGGGCAGTTTAATAATACAATCACAATTTAATTATTAAAATGTTATTTGAAACTGCAGTTATTCAGGTTGAAGAGGAATAATTTCCAGTGGGAGACACCTGTATTGAAAGGCCAGTAGGATGTTAAGAAGCAAAATGAGCCTAAATGATAGTGAGTGTGTGTATGTGATAAATCTTCAATCTTCATATCTATACTCTAACAGACTGGGGATTGAGAGAGGATAAAGTGTTTTTTATAAGTACACAAGGGAATAACAATCATGAGGTTACAGGAAAATAAGAATTTGAGTAAATTGGTTTGTGGGTTAAGGAGGAAATTGAATAATTTGCATCTAGGAAAGTGAGTATGCACTCTGGGAGAAAAACAGTGCTTGGTGTCTGCATAGACATCCAGAATCTGGCAGACAAATGCTGTATTGAGATTGGTGCTGTAAGACATACAAGGTTGAAAAGTAGCTGGGAATCAGAAAAGAAGTTTCAGAACAGCCATTCTCTAAGTGCAATGGCGAAAGGAAATCTAACCAGTTTAAGCAAATACTCTGTGAAAAAGTGTTACATGAGGGAGTTGTATTACAGTCAAAAATCTCATTATGGTTTAAAGCAGATGCACAATGTATATAGACCTAAAGCATTGTCCAGATAAAGTCTCTACTGACAAAAGAGGTTTTATTAGTCCAGCTACAACACTAGTATCACAGTCTAAAATAATGAGGAAAATTGTAATTAATAATACGATTTAACAGTAATACAACAACCATCTCTCAAGTTTCTGTCCATTTTTCTTGGAGGTGTGTCCATTCTTTCAGGGAACTCTGTGAGTTGTTCAAGTCCTGAACTGTTCTTGAGCAGCTCCTTGCTTGTGCTGGTGGTCCCTTCCTTCTTTGTACCAGGGTCTGCTTCTGCTTTTATTTACACATTTTCTTAATATTTTCTTCTTCCCTGATTGCTACCTTACACTTTGAAAACAGGACACTAACCTTCCCAGAGTAGACATAAAAGGATAGTGTTTGTTCTACAATAACTACTGAGCTTGGTCAGACCTTTGAAATATACATGACAGTCACAGAATTACATAAAAACAAGTTAAGTGGTAACAGGTTTGTGATTAGACAGTTGTTATCACTGCCAAAACGAGGGAAAACCTCTGCAGTCCAAGATAGGGTAAGACAAATCTGAAAACCCCGTAGTATAGACTTAATACAAATACTATGGTCTAATGGCAAATCTAATGGCAAATCTGAAAAACCCGTAGTATAGATTTAATACAAATACTATGGTCTAATGGCAAAACCATTTTCCTTGCAGTAATAGGAGACTGAATTCCCTGCATGAAACAGGGAATTAGCTTTATCCTTACGCATGGAGACACACCCAGTTTACCAACATAAATGAAATATTTGTATTTCATGAGATATAGACTGTTGTATATGTTAGGAATAATGAAAAATTTTGGTTAGATTTTCTATGTTGAGCTTATATATTTATACACGTGATAATTTTTAGCTCTTCTTTGTCCCATTGCCATAATAAAAATCAAAATTTTAGTCTTCTGGTTATAGAAGGTGTGATTGTCTACCTTCATAGAAAAAACCTTGAAAAATACACACACTGAGACAACTAACACACAAGGTTTTAATTCTTTTGAAGAGATATATATCTGCTTGTATTATAAGAATTTCTACACTTCTGTCAAATGTCCATCTAATGACATCCCCTCTTCAACAGTTGGCAACACTTTCATGTTTTCAGTAAACATCACTGTGTTTCTTTCTCTAACTGTGTAGATTCAGCCTTTATTTTATGAACACCACAACGTTTCCCAACAGAAGGATGCAGAGGAAAATCCTGTACATTATCTCTAACATAAGAACAGAAGCATTAGAAAATAAAATGTCTGATAGGAATTTGTTTTGATTCTGCCCCTAGCAAAAAGTGGCTGTATGTCTAAAAGCTAAAGATATGCAGAAATCTTATTGTATTCCAAATTCAGATAAAGCCACATCTCAAAATAACATGTGTGGCACAGACAGCATCTGAGAAACATTTCAACGCAAGCTTCAAAACCTTATCACTTTAAAATTGGATGACCAGCTTTAGTTAATTCTGCACTTTGCTGCACTTTGGGTAAGAGCATTTTCTATTTCATATTTTGGAAACGATTAAAATAAATAGTATGAATTAAAACCAGAAATTTTGAATGAAAAAAATGGTCATTTACAAACTGGGGCTTTTTGCCATTCTCTTACACATTTCTAAGGCGTTGTATGCCAATATAGAAAAAAAATGAAACAACATAGGATAAAAAGAACATTACATAGGATAAAAAGGAAATAATATAAAATAAAAAGAAAATAGCTTTTTAGATTCAGATATTTTAAAATAATTGCAGTAAGAAATAGTTAATAGTGCAAATATTTCTGCTAATATGTGTAGGAGTTTTATTATTTTTGATTTTGAGAAGGTTATCATCAACAAATGCAAAATTTTCAAACTAAGGAATCATCCCCAAAATGAATTGTTCCAAGTGAGTCACTCCCTGGAAACATATCATACTGTAGTGCTAGGTAAATTGTCACCAGAGAATGCCAGGGATTGAATCAACATGGCAAATATGTTAATTTTTTCAAATGTTGAAAAGAATACTGATGAAGGGTAATAAAAGCATTCTTATTTTCTAAGAAAATTACATAAATCCCAGAAAGTTTTGTTCATCTTCTACAAAACATCAAAGTATGATGAAGAATAAATGCAATCTGTTGAAAGATTTAAACAAGAAAATCTGCCTGTCAATCTTATTTGAGAACAGTGTACTGGAAATGGGATGAATTAGGAATACTTATAATACAGGCTTTTCTAAACTTACTGTTTAAGAACCTCGTGCCTAAATGAAGAGAGATATCTAAAGATTTCAAGAGAGAAACTTCTGAAAAGACACATGAAAAATGTCAAACCTGATGAAAATAGATGGAAAGACAGAAAAAGAGAGAAAAGAAGAATTTGCTGGACAAAAATTAGGGGTGTAATTTTAAATAATATTAAAAAATTTTGAAGTTATCTAATATTTTTGGAAAAGAGTAATTTATTAAATATTTATTCATTCTTTGTTTCTCTTTTCTCTCACTTTTTTCTGCTCTGCAGAATTCCTAGAATATGACAAGAAGTCTGGTAGCACCAAAACTTTTATTCTATTGTAAAGTAACAAAGAGAAAAATAAACCAGAATTAAGGATTGATAGCAAAACGCTTCTTTAAGCATTACTCAAAGCAAAACATTTTGGTCCTTCTGCAGCTTTGGTAAATGGCTGTGAGAAGGAAAAAAGCAGAATGAATGGCAATGAAGTGGGAGCAAGGTAGATCATCCAGGTCAGCATGAATACAAGCACAGGAATGCCATGGAGATATCAGTGTCCATTGTTTGGTGTGATTTACATCCCCACACTGCCATGGTGTCACTGTGGCACCCATCAGTAATGCTGGAACACTGAAAAGATCTCCCAAACTGCAGCAAGGAATTTCCTTCCTTTCTTGGAATACATTCTGTGTGGGCAACCTTATTGTCATGAGTTCATTTAGTTTTGAGAGATTTATGCTGACTATAAAATGAACAAAATGCCTGTAATTAAGGCTCTGTGTGTCTGTTACATATCTTATGAGTCTTTACGAAATGCTAGGTACTGAATATTTCAACCAGAGGAAACCAATTTAAATAATCATTATAATTTGAGACACAACAATGTAATATGGAAACAACTAATTAACAATTAATTTTTCAATGGATTTTTTTCTAAGTTTTTATTTTGTTATTATTCTCAGCCATTAAAAGTCAAAGACAAAATTTTATTTTAAAAGGAAATGTTTCTAGCTAAGGTTTCAATAAAGTCTTATGTTGCATCAATTAAACCCAAAATTTGTGACTAGGTGAGTCAGCAGCCAGAAATTTGGTCTACTTGGTATGGACAACTGCTAAGAAAAACCTTTTGTTTTCTTGTAACATTGGATCAATCTAAGACAAGGAATAATAAAAAGGATTTCATATAATATGAAAGAGAAAATGCATCCATTTTGATAACTGAAAATAATTTTGAAAGTGTAAAAATTATTTTAAAACACTGTGTGAAATTCCAGTGAGGAAAATGGTTCAGATTTCACTTTTCCCCCCATTGTAGACATTTAGTTGGTAGCTGAAAACATGGCTCTGGTCATGGATAGTAGTATGACAGAGATACTACTATCTCTGAGACTCAGATCAGTCTTCCTATGCTTGCACCACTCTTTACATTCTTTTAATGGTAACAGTTACTTTAAAAGGTATCCAGCGCCATACCTGGTTTTTTAAAGAAGAAATGTGAGGATAGGGCTGGTAGAAGTGACAAAGAAAGAAACTTGAGTGTCTGGGATGATAGAGCTCTGCAAGGTAAGGACAAAAATATGTAGACTGAAGTACAACAATCTGATGGTGAAATTTATATGCAACAAAAAGATGCAAACTAGAAGGAGCAAAAGAACCACAGAGAGGTCCCTATGTCCCATAAGCCCATATATCACTTGCACAGACAAGCCAGAGAAGGGAAACTGAGGGAACTTTGAAGTCTTAAAAGCATGAAACTTAGTAGGCAGCAGACTATGCTAATACTAAGGGTATTAATATGCATATATATGTAGATATATATGATTTCCCTGCTTCTAATTTGCAGGTCTATTATCACATTAGATGCATAAACATTTGTTTTGCTGGTGTCAGCTTCTTTAAAATTTATAGAAAAAAAGTAATCATTTTCCCACCAACTACCATTTTCAAACTACTATTTTCTAAACTAATGTGCTTTATATTTTCCAAAATAAAAGTGACATATCTGTTACTGACAAAAGAGATAGTAGAGAGAAATATTAAATAGCTATTGTTAAATCAAAAGATTGTAATATTCTTACTGTTCAAAACCAGAAGGATATATAAAAAAAGGAGATTTCAGGAAGAATGGGCCTTTAGGTGTAGTGGCTTCAAACATTAGGTGAAATCACATTTTGAATTGGTTAAATTCTGCCTATTTAAGTATTAGTTTGTGCATGCAAACTCTGTAGTATTTGCAATTGTTGCCAAAGTAGCTGTATGCTTAAAACACATGAAAATTCTGCCTTTGCAGGAGTAAGTATGCAATAGCTGTAAAGCACAGTTAGTAATTAGAGCTAAATTTCATTCCCAGAGATGTAAATACAAGTTTAATAAATTGCTATTAGCATCAAACAACCACCCGGGAGAAATCATTCTGCTGATATCTATGAGAGTTCAAACAGAACTCTCTCTATTAGAGTTGCCATATTATCACAAAATTTTTCTAGAGATACATGAGAGATTTCTAAGAAGGGGTTTGCTTTTAATTTTTAAGATGAGAAAGTCAGGATACATTCCAGAGATTTGCACATATGCAGCAATTGAAGTTCAAGATCATTAGTGTCATTGACACAATGTGGAAGCTTGAGGTAAGGACATTAACACCGAGGAAAACGATTAACTCCTTGCTGCTAAATGCTATTTATTTCTGGTTTCTTGTTCTTGTTTTACGCACTTTGCCTTTTTTTTTGAGATGGTGAACTTTACTATCATGATGCATTTAATCATTGTCAGGACACATTAAGACAGGGAGCCAGGAGTTTAGGGTGATCTCAGGGAATCCAGTGTCTCACTGGCAGGCACTGTCCCTCAGGTCTGACCACAGAGGATAGAGCCATGACTGTAATGGGGTCTTATCAACAGCTCCAGGCATGGAAAGTGACCTACCAGGGTTCATCAAGCAGCAGAAGACCAGGACAGGCTGGAGACCTGGCTGCAGCCAGGATCTGAATCCTGTGCAGGGCAAAGGGACATAGGTGGCACTTAGCCCAGGCACCCCTACTGCATCACTGGCGTGGGGGAACAGCCCAAGCTGAAATGAGGCTCCTCATGCAGGCGTCAGAGGAGTTCTCAGAGGTTGCTGGTCAGGGACAGTAAGGGCTAGTATCTCTGCCAGAGCCCTGACAATACCCCTCAAAGTGATGGACTCATCTTTTCTTCTATTTAAAATGTGGTTTATATGAGTTTCCATATAACCACTCCAGGGTGGAGGACATTTGCTATTCCTACTCCAAAACTAGGCAGCATTTGCTATGAACAGGTCATACAGATAGACAGCTACTGACAGGGATGCTACAGAGCACTTGCAGTTACAATCAATTTCCGCTGTTCTTCCTTTCTTTATTTTTACCTGGACACTTACTCTGAATGTGAGAAGACCAGATAGTTGTTAATAGAAGTTTATGATTTCCAGCTTTTTATGGTAGTGTATCATCTCTGAAAATCAGAGCCTGCAGATTGTGACAGAAGTGTCTGTGAACAAGTAACATAAATGGGGGTTGAACTGAGCTTGAAGAACAAAGGTATCAGTGCAGGACTAGGAAGAACCTTGCATGGTAATTTTGCTTTATGAATTTAAAACTTTTTGCCCACAGAGGTTTAGCTACAGAAGAAAATATTGACATAGGAGTATAATTTGAACTGCACATAATCCACTGTAGAAGCAGATTAAGCTAAATTGTAAATAAAGATACTTCTCCTTGAGAAAGTGTGTTCACATTGGGAATTGCACTGCAAAACTAATAGTACTGATTGGATACAGTTGAAGACATTGTTTAAGCTACAGCTCAAGCAATTACTTTAGTGAATATCCTAATGTAGAAAAACCTTTCATGAAGCACAGTTTAGGAAAGAAAACACACAGGACAAAAACAAAATTAAAATAAAGTATATCAGAAATAAACTTTCAATGATATAGCATAATTGTTGCATAGAGATTTTCTGTGTTCTGGGCTGCATTTTCTTTGCCAAGCAGACCAAGGCTGTGGTATGTAAGTTGAAGGTAGGAAGAAGCCTTCTCTGTTTTCTCCCCAGCTTCTACCTGAAGATTTTGAATCTCGTTGGATTAATTTTGTGGGATTATCCACTGATGCTACACACATTACTTGAAAATGAATATACTCACATACCTTCAAAATGGCATCTAGGTTGCTGAAAGGTGATTAAAATAGTTGAAATAATTGTCAGTTGTTTTAAAGTTAAAATTGTGAGATAGTAAAACGTTAGTGGATATCTATAAAACAAAAAGAAAATGTGGGGGAGCAGAAAAGGAGAGGAAGCTTTTTTGCTTCTCAGTATATTGTCTCAAAAGACAAAACTCTCAGATGAACTTTCAAAATCTGTACCATTACATAAAATTGCAGGGTCTGAGCTAGAAGTTAATCTTGACACATTGGTAAGAGGAGAGACAAATGAGTAAGCACATACGAAACTAAGCAAAGATTTATATTTTTTTAATTTGAGCTAAACTTTAGACAACTTTGCAGGGTGATATCAGTGTAAATCACCAGTGATCAATGGAGTTACTTTGGCATAAAATTGCTTCAAAATCAGAATTGAGGGCAAAGTGTTTACAGACCATTAATTTATAAAAAAACAACCATCTCCTCTTTTAGGAGGAATGTTTACCTGAAAGCTGTCTGAAATTTTGCCAACAATTTGGTTCACCTTATTCAACATACACTTTTTAAAAGATGCACCTACAGGACTCAAGCAGCTTTGACAAGTGAGCTATACTGCTTGTGTGAGGGAGGCAGGCTGACATTGATATGGCTTAGGAAGGACTGATCCTTTCAAAAACATCAGTATTTCAAAGCCTTTACCTTATTTACCATGCACACATAAACCAGAAAACAGCATTTTATCCTCTCTGTGCTATTTCCAGACTGTAAAAAAAAAAGTATGAATTTACCAAAGTGACCTAGAGTAACACCCCAGATGGTTGGGGTCATTACATAAAGAGTAAAACTGAGTGGGCTCTCTGTGTGCATGAACTTAAATGCTGCATTCACCTCAATTATTTTCATAATGGAAATAAATCAGGGCTAAGTTTTGTGGAAAAAATTTTGAGGCCAGCCAAGATTCTGCTGAAAGTTACTTCTTGATGTCTCTAACTAATCAACTTATATTTTTTATTCCTAAAGCAATAAGTGGACGTGCATCAAATTGGCAGTTTTGATATGCTCGTTTTTAATTTTTACTTTGAGATTCTTTTCTGTCGCAAAAACTTTTGCTCTCCTTTCTTAGGACCTTACGTTTACCTGTAAAATATATTTTACAGGCATTCTGCAGTGTGTCTGAGAGGAAGCCTTTCCCACTTTGAAGCCATAGAAAGTGACAGAGTAAAGACACTGGAATTGAACCTATGACCTGGATGATAAAGTCTTATTTGCATAGTAAGCAGAAAAGTTTTAAAGAAGGCTTTAAATATTTAGTGTTCTTAAAGATCATTCTGAGTGTAAATTTTTTATATTACAAATGCTCTTACAGATGATTTTTCAGCACTGATCATAGCTACAATAGAAGTCATTCATGTCACATAGAATTATAGAATTCAATGCTTTGTTTAATGTCTAAACAGACACAGTAGTGGAGATGAAAAAAAAATGCAAAATGACTAAATAAAACAATATGTAACAAATATGTAAAATATATAAAATAGTAGGTCTTAGAATTGCTGAGGTCTTACTGTGGTATCCTGCCAAATTTTCTTTCAACCTCTTTTAAACCTCTTTTCATAGGTTTAATATTATGTGCATTTATAGATCTCTACAGTGACTCATGCTTACTTTCCTATTTACCTCAAGATTCTCTGTAGTTTCCTTATTTAATCAAAGAACAATGATAACCTATATTTACACAAATGTAAATTTGAACATTTTAAATTTGACAAAAACACCTGCATTGTATAAAATGCACATTTTATAAAACACTTCCTTTTTATCTATCAAGGAGATTTTTTTTTAATTGTCAGTAGTAATCCAGATATAGTAAATGATGAAAAAAAAATTCTGAGTTATATTTTCTAATTATATGCATATGTAAATAGCAACAATATAGTCAAAGGCGATTGAAAAGATGTGGTGCTAAGGGACGTAGTTTAATAGTGGACTTAGCAGTTTTAGGTTTATAATTGGACTTAAAGGTCTTTTCCAACCTGAATGATTCTATGAAAATAATCTAAAGTCTTCGAAAAGCTTACTGTTACAAAACAGGTCCCGCTAGCTTTTTGTTTTTTAATTTCAGAACTTAATAATTGTCTAGAGAAATAACATTTTTAACACAAGTTCTAAGAGAGTAGATTGTGCCTAGCTTATTGGAGGGTCACGTTTTCTATAGTTTTAAAACATCTAGTTAAAACATTTAGTCTAACCATTTTATGGTCACTGAAAAGGTCCTGTAAATATCAGCTGTTAAGTAGAAGACCCTTTATAACATATTTAAGAATTTCAAAATACCAATAGATCACACTACTATAAAGAGGAGATTACTGTCTGTCAGAAACAGGATTATGAAAAAAATAGTCCATTATAAAATTCAAGTAGACTAAGTTCTTTTAATCTTATAACTTTAACCTAGACGTGACCCATTCAACTGAGTCTTTTAGACACTGTGTATAAATACTTGCTTTTGATATCCAAAAGGATTTTTCCTATCCCTGATATTTTATAAAAATACATGGATGAATTGCATTTTAATAAAATAATCCTGTTTATTTTTTCCCCAGACTTCATTCACTATTTTTAATTTTTTTTTTTTTTTTTTGCTTAACAGCTTTCTAGTTAATACTAAAATTATAAAATATGATTAGCAACTCTGGCCCAAATAAGTAGCTATATTAAACACATTAGCAATACTGTTTGTCCACTATATCTTTGAGCTAAATCTTTCCACAAATTTGGCTTTTGGGTTTGAACCTGATCCTAAAAATCTTTAAGTAGTTTGTGATATCTTGTGCTTCAAGGCTGAATACTTGTTCACACATAAATGTATTTAAGAAGAGATATAAATTCTTCAGTGACTTTCTGGCTTGTTGATGTTTCTAATGCTGCAGACTGGTTGCAATTATGCATCAGAGAATTCTTGCATAAGAGAACTCTGTAGGTTTTGTCAGACATTTCTTCATAAGTCAAGGATCTGTGCCCACATGGGTGTTTATGACATCTTAATACTAGGATATGTATTTTTTTTTTCAGTCACAGCATCTGATCAAATCTGATTAAACAGGAAGGCTCTACTAATATTAATGGAAACATCATATACGGCCCTAAACCGATTTATCTTGAGACACATCCAAGCTCACCAGCTCCTGTGCTTGGAAGTTATTAATAATGACAGTACAGAAATAACATTGCTTAGGAAATGTTACAACTAAAGGAAAAAAATACTATCTGTGTATCTTTTCTTTTATGGAAACTCATGCTGTTGTCTATATTTGTGGATGCTATATAAAAATATCCATTCATTACTGTGGTTCTCAGTGCATCTGAGGCCATGGTTCTCAAATGTAAATATTATGCTTATTGAATGTAAAGTAAGTATCAAAACTAGATTCTTAAAAGAAAAACTGTATTTGCATCTGTGCTTGAATTCCCTTTTTCATGCAAAGAAAGCAAAGAAAATGCAATTAAGTATCTGTTATTGTGAAAAGTATGTGGCAATGTGATTGCAGTCATCATGAAGAATGTCTTTTCTGCTTTTTTTCCTTCCTCTCTCTTTTGGGCAGGTACATTTTTTGAGGATTTTTGGTTGATTGATTCTTTGTTTTGTTTCTTAAAAAAGAGTAGAATTTCCCTTGTCTTCATATATATTTAGGAAACTCTGTGTTCACACTAAAAAAAAGCAAACATCTATAGACAGAGCTATTTCTGATCATGAATTACAGTTTGAAATATTTTTTTTTCCTCTCTAGAACAGATTCTGCCTTGACCTTTTACCTAATCCTTAGGAAAAAGGGACTTTCAGATGAGAGGCTACTAAGAATAAGTATCACACTTCAAATTTCAGCTTTGGGGTTTTTTGTTTGTTTATTTTTAAATGTTTGTATATCTCTCTTTGTCTAGAATAAAATAAGGAATAAATTTTTAATGTTTTATGTCTTGTCTTGAATGCTCTGGGATGGCTAAAAAATCTACATACCATAAATCTGTTCTTACCATTTTCTTCCCAAATTTTAAATTAGTTTTGCAAGGGCTCATAACAAATTCAGCCTCATTCTCCACCTTGCAGGAAGTAGTTGCTATAGTCATTCAAGGATATATTATCTGACTACCAAGTCTGATGAAATTTCTTTAAATGTTAGATATACTAGATGTCAGCTGTCTCTGGTTCATGTCATGTAGAACAGAAGTATGTGCTGAAAACTGGCTTTTCTGATCCTAACAAAAAATCTTAATGTGTCAGAGTGTTCTTTCAACAGAAGAAACATAAGAAGACTTAGAACTGCTTGTGTTAGACTTTGTAACCCGTTTGCTTTCTCTCAGCCTGCTTGTAAGCTAAAAGTTAGGAGGCTAATATGTAAGTCCTGATCAAAGTTCCTTGTTTTCACTTGAGAAGGGGCAATTCACAAAACCACACCCTATGGTTTTGATGGAGGGAGGATCTTATTTAGGCTATTAACATAGAGGTTAATCTTACATCCACTGAGAAAAAGGGTGGATTAAATATCTTAGAAGCAATTTTTCCCCTTTAAGTTGGTGACAAGACAGTCATGCTGGCATGAAAAAGGAAACAGAAAGGGAACAGAAACAACCTGGAGTGATGAAAGTAACAGCATGAAGGGAATTAGCAGTGAGAAATAACACCATTTGATTTGATGCTTCAGAAAAAACTCTGAGAAAAATGAAAAGAAGCATGAAAGTGTAATACACAAAATAAGAATTAAAAAAAGTATAGTTTGTTGTAAGTTTGGCCTACTGAAAAAATGCAGTATTTGTAAGAACTTGGATTGTTTGATTGCCAGCTCCACAGGTAGGACAGTATAGTTCAGTGCTGCTCTACATCCTATTCTAAAACACAAACTACTTTGGCATGGCTATTATTGTGTGTCCTAGATGGTCCTAGAATATAGACACTTGCTAACCATCTACTAGTGAGGTATAGAGTCCTGAAACAGATTCCTTCATTGAACAGCCATTCTAGTATCTGTATCCAGTTATCAATCTAGGCTGAAGAATAACTGTATGAAATCTTTTCTCCTTGATTCCCTATTAACAAGGATTCTTTTCAATTTTTATGAAAGTTCCTGCCCATTACTTGCTGAAGTACACTTATTTGTGACTGAAACACTTCTTAGAGATGTGTAGTTATTGGGTTATCCTATCCAAGTCTCCAATGGAGAAATGATACAATTTTGTTCAATTATTTGCATGTGCACAATCATTGGGTAGTTCAGGTTGGAAGGGACCAGGTGACTTCTCTTGACCAATTTCCTGCTCAGTGTAGGGTCAGTTGTGGAGTCAGACAATGTTACTCAGGGCTTTTATCCATCTGGAGCTGTTGAGGAATACCTCCAGTGCAGGTAGCTGGTGGTGCAGCTGCAGAGGGACCTGCAACTTGAGGTCTGGGCGGGAGCCCAGGCAAGAGGCTGTGAAGTGCTGACCCTCTGCAGAACAATGGGTCTGGGGACATGTGGCCCTGTAAGGAACTGCACACTAAGGGACATGGCAGGAGCTGAGGACTCAGCTGAAAGACTTAAGACTGTGGTGCACTTCAACTGTGTGTGCATGAAAGTCCAGGCGCTCTTTTTTTCAGGCTTCTTCTCAGGGACACCAACTTGGGCAGTTTCTGCCTTACTGTGCCGTGAATAAATGGCTTTAGGGATCAAGTTGACAGAGACTCAGCTGTGGGAAACCTGGGCCCAGCCAGTCAGGAAACCTGATCTGACTGTGTGAGAATGGGGTGTGCAGGGAGTCAAGCAGGGCACCCATCTCTTGCTGGACCTGACAGATGTGTATGGGAATCCTTCTTTTAATATATGACAAGTGTCTGTTGTTCTCTCACTGTGTAATTGAATAAGTAAATTCCATCTTATGTTTTCTTTCCACACATCTTTCTGTGTGTCTTTCCTTCTCTGCAGCCTGTTTAATGGCAAGGCAGAATGACACCTCCACTGGCTCTGTGCTTTGAGTTACTTGCTTTTGCCACCATCTGAATAGACAGGGAATTCAAAGTTAAGAATCTAACTTAGGTCAGAAGCTGTGGAAACAGCATATTTTGGAGCAGTAGTTAGTGGTCTACATCATTCACCTGGATGTTTACAGGAATAGTTTTCTTCCCAGCATAATGGTGTCACTTTCAATCTCATATTGAAGATTAATTTTCTTTAGATCTTTTGTCATGTTTGGCACACTTGGAGATAAAGTTTCCAATTCAAGTACTTGGCCAGTGGTTGCATAATCAACTGCCTTTCCAAGGAGGGTTTTAGATATGAGATATGTTCCTGTCTCTCCAGAGCTCAGAAAAAAACACTTCAGCAAATAAACAGAATCCTGCAGAATATCTTGAATAACAGAAAAAGCCTAGGGATATAGGGATAGGGATATTTTAGAAGCAAACGCCATCTTATCTTACTGACTAGTCCCAAAATATATTTAAAATGCAGGTTATCTATTTAGTTAGTACAAAATTTGCATGGGTAAGACTTTTGCAATATAAACCTTTCTAATTATTATATGATCTCTTTGCATCACTTCACTTTTGGTGTTCTCAGAGTTAAAATAGATGAAATGTCCTCAGCTGTTACATTTTAAAATCTACTCCCACTTAAAACTGTGTAAATGCACCTTTCTGTAAAGAGAAGGTTAATTTGTTCTTCAAAGGCTGAAGCAAAAATATGTTGCTTTGGCATTATTTAATTTATAGCACCTCAGTTTTGAAATAAGGAGAATTCAAAAATATCCTGGTTTTCTCAAATTATAAAGTGTTGCTTTTTTTTTTCCTATCAACTCTGCAGTTCTCTATTAATATGACAGCAACAATCTGTGGTAATTTAAAATCTGTGAATCTCTGTTTACATGCCACATGCATTTCCAGGAGAACAACAAAATTGTTAATTGATGCTATTTAAGCTGGAAATATGCAATGACAAGTACTATAAATATAAGGAGTAATACATTAATACATTTTTTAGCAAGTGGGTATATAATGATTACATACTGAAAATTTTTTTAGCTCTTTTAGAATAAAGGAACTAAACAAAAAAAGCAATAACAAGTAACATTATAGAGCCTAAAACTGTTTGATATTTATATTATCAAGTAAGTTCTCTAAGATTTTGTAGATCTTTTTTTTTGTGAGATTAATGGTCTTAAATTGTTCTGAAAAAACCCTCAGAAATAAGATTTTAGGGGTTTTTTTTGCATCAAAAAGTATATTCCTTACTCGTTCTTTTGCCCTCTTTCTGCAACTGTGTTTACACTTGTCTACTGGTTCAAAACAGGAAAAAAAGCTTAGCAATACAAAAGAATTAATAAATACAATGGATGCACTCAAAAATGAATTATATTAAAAAGAATACAATTTGTACAAGTAAGAACTGTAAAAACTGGAATTGGTCCTTATAAGTACAAATCCCTGTTCCACATCTTATTGAGTATTTCCAAGTCCCTAAACTGAAAGTTGTGAAGGTATTTTAGCTCCTTCAGTAGTTCAGAAAGTTCATGCAGTAATAGATCCATGTTCAGTTTGAGGATGTTCCTTTAAATGTACACTCTCAAAACTGAAGCAAGGTGTACAACTGGCGTGGGTTTTTTTGGTTTTGTTTTTTTTTTGTTTTGGTTTTTTTTTGTCTGTTTGTTTGTTTTGTTTTGTTTTGTTTTTTTCCCCTCTAGGAATAAAAACTCTTGACAATCTCCCCAGTCAAGCTTTGGTGCTTTCTGCAAAACTTCTTGACTTCATTGAAACACTTTGGTACAGGGAGTTGGCTGTTATATAAAAGAAATCCCACGTAGCCTGGCCCAGTTTTACTAATATTTAATGAACAAAATGTAAATGTAATGTAAATGTGTGTATTTTCAATAATTTCTGTAAGGCATGCATATTCTTCCTCTTGAAGGCTGTGCAAAATGCTCTGCTTAATGAGGATTTATAATTACCCTTTTGGAGGATAGGTCCATGTCTTACTTTTTAACAGAACATTCCTTAACACCAAGGTTGTTTCATTATAGAATTGGTGCTCTAAATGCACATGAGGGATGAATAGTCATTTTTGAAAAATAGCTGCTGTACATTAGCAGATATTGTTTCAAACAAAATTGGAGGGGAATCTGAAGCCAATATCTTTGTATAGCATCTGCACATTTTTGTTTGAGCTCTGACAACTAAGTAGCGACCTGATAGAACCCAATTCTATTCTGTAGCCAGAAACTGTTGAAAAATAGCCATTATGTTCTATCATGTGGGAAATTTGTGTACTTAAGGACAGTTTCCAAAGTAGCTTTCACACAAAAGTCGTTAACCAGCAAGTCCCCAACCATGTATTTCTATGATAGAATGCAGCACTTTGGAAGAAGCTGTTATGCCCTATTGGGCCAATAATTTGCATTTTAAGCAGGATCTAAATAGGTATTTCTCTGTCAGACTGGAGCTCTTATGGCTTACTAGGTCAATAATGTATTTTGTAAATACTCCCTAAATAGGCATTTACATAATTTGTGTATTTAAAGCTCTGTAATTGAGTATCTACAAAACAGACCATAATGTCTCCATTAAAACAAGTATAATCTATTTTCATGTTGCTTGGGAAAAAAACCAAAAAGAGATGAAAAAGAGTAAATTATAATATTAATGAATCCTACAGATATGAAAAATGTTGAAAATTTGAATTCACTAAAGGCTTATGTTTTTCAGGATCTTTTTTAGCCGTGCTCTTTTTGATTTACTGTACTGTGATAGCACAGTATACTAATTAACTCTCATGTCTTTTATTGGATAGAAAACACATTCTTTGGTATGTCAAAGGTCAAGGAACACATGAAAAAGATACTTTTGTCTAACAGATTCATTTTACTTGTTATTTTGGTTACCATCATTAAATACTTTTTAAAAAGTTCTCTAAAATAGATCCAGAACTAACCAACAGACTATTATGTCTGAATAAGTCTCATCTTTTGCTTTCTTGACAATTTAACTTTTGATCCATGCTATTTTCTAAAATACCTCTATAGTCAGAGAAATGAATACAAGCATCCTAGAAGGTAGTTCACATTATCTCTTTTGGGCTGTCTCATTAAAGATTACTTTTTCTCAAGACATATACATAGTTTCTCTCTTTGACTGTAGAAGGACCCCAACTGGTACTTTAGTTTAGAGACTAAATTTAGCTGACTACAATTAGTGATATTAATCTTGTCCTTACAGAAACCCATTAGGTGAACCTATGTTCAAATCTTTCATGCTTTAGCTCAAGAAGAAAATAGCTAGGTAGTTTGCACAGGAAAGTTCATTATTTTTTTTTCACATATTTGGAAAGTCCTTAGAGCCATATGACAGCTACCATAAAAACTCTGACATATTTTCTTTCTATACATAAATCAAAATCCTTATACAAACACTTATTAGCCACATTTTTCTGCAAAATATTTAAAGTTATTTTATTACTCAGTTGCATAGAGGAAGAAATTATATATTTAACATTAAATTCCATCCAAAGATTGAAGCAATCTCAAAAGTAAATTTTTTTTTCAAATTGTCAGTTTCTCTCTTCACGCATTTACAAACAGTTCAGTAAGACATTGAAGATGTGGGCTGATGTATGCTGGTGACAAGAGCCACATGGGCTTTTTGGATTTAATAGCTTCTGCAACAAAAAGGAGTTTCAATTCAAATTCAATGGATGCATAAAATTCAAAATAAGCAGTCATTGTAAGTCAGCTAAGCAGTTCAGCATCACATTTTTAGCTGATGTATGAGTAATTCAGATTCAAAGTAAGGATTCACAGTGTTAATACCGCTCATGAAAGATAAACCCATTCTCCATGAAGAAGGTCAGCACAAATTCTAATTAAGCCTTCAATATGAGATTAAGCAAATTTTAAATAAGATATAAATCTTGTCTGTGTTTCTGTATAGAGGATAGTATCACCTTCAAAACTGGGTGGAAACACATTGGGACAAACTCTTTCCATCTCTGATTCCTGTGTTTCAGTGAATAAAAACAATGAACGCATTTCAGCGATTTCTTATTTGCAGAATGGAAAAGGAATTACAGGTTCACATTGCTGTGTTTGTTGTCCATTTTATGCATCAAAATAATTATACCATTAAACTACTGAAGATTAACAATCACAATTATGCAATGAAAAATTTTATTAAGACATAGCTGCATCACTGAAGAAACATATACAGAGTAATATTTTCTAGACTTTAGCTATTTTTTGTTCCTATTTTGACAGAAAAGAGCTAGACCATGTTTCATACAACTGTCCAATTAGAACTTCCCTAGAGTGATAATCCATAATGAAATATAAAGAGTGGTTAATGCTGAGCTTGCCAGAACTGTCATTGATGATAATAGATATGGGCAGCTCTGTCACTTTTGAGGAAATAAGTGATTTTTGGTTCCTTCAGATTTTCTGTGGGTATGTGCACTGCTTAGTAATGTGCCAGAATTTCCATTGACTATCTTGAATAGCTTAGTTATAAGCTTGAAATCTTGGGAGATGAAGTTTGAACTCAGATTAACAAATAGTGATGTTGAGGGTACGGCAAACAAGAGATAGCTGATTGTGAATCGATCCAGTTAGAGAAGCTGCATTTGCAGGCAATGCAAAAATTTGTGATTCCACGCTGCTTATAGAGTTTTGCACCACACCAGTTGGCCTCTGATGAGACAGTAGTTCTCTTCAACCTGTCTGAATTGTAGGACTACATAGAATATTTTACATGGTAAATGAAAATGTTTGGTATCAAATAAAATGAAATTAAAACAAGTCTATAATTATGTCCCTTTTCCTTTGATTAAATGAAATATAAGTTTCAGTTTATGTTTTAGAAATGTGAAAGGACTCAGCAATCTGTCTTATAAGAGGAAGATTTATTCACTTGTGCAAATGGAAATTTTAAGCAGTGTATATCTTTCTACATTCTAGTTATCATTATTTTATTTTCTCTCTTGTGCTTCCTTTTTTTTTTATGACATTTACTGTTATAACAGAAGATCCAGATACCTTAATGGTGAAAATGTGCAGCTAGCAAAAAAACCAGATCAACAACCCATTGTCTTTCAGAGGAAGAGTGGATGACAATAATAGCTTGTGGGGAAAAAAAAAAAAAAGAACTGTGAATGAAAGTAATAAAGTAGATAATTATGTAGATTCCTGTACATCATATTTAAACTTCTTACCTAAGAATGAAATTCTCATGGCTTGAATACAGTAGTATTTGATGATGATTTTTAACCCCTTTTCAGTGTCTAATCTGTCTTATAATAAAGAATTGTTCCTTTACATTCTTCACTTTGATGTCTCTGGGATGGAGAACTTTGTCCCACGTGAGTGAACTATCACAGTGACACCATAGTCAATGGCTATTTTCAATGTACTTTAAAAGTTTTAGTCAACTACATATTTCAGTAGTGAATTATTCTTCCAGAACTTATTTTCTTAAGGTTACATAATTTATGACAGCTCTCTATGAAGAAATAACATGAGCTTCTGACTTTCTGGTGTTATGCTCATAACATCGCAGTCCTTGCTCAGATGCAGTTGCTAAGAAAAGAAATTTCAAACTTAGAAACATCAAATACAAACCTTAATTTGGAATAATTCATTTTCTTATTATTTGGCTTTAGCTTCTTATTGTTATTAAGATAGACTTTTCCAAAGAGTAACTAAATGGTGTCAGAAAAAAATTCCATATTTATTGCTCCTTATGTTTTCCCTTTTAACTATAGTCTATGAGTTACACAAAAGTTATTCAATTTCCAGGCCTGAAATTCATTTAAATTCAGTCAGGAATGGAAAGAAACATGTCATATCTTTTATTCATGCTGTCTCCTTGTATGACTTGTCCTCAGAAAAAAAGTCAGGATGTAAAAAAAAGACAAAAAATTAATCAGAAAAAGATTTTTCTTTTAAAAAATAAAAATATGATTCAAAGAGTTCAGTATTGATGCATACTTGACTCTCAAGCATTTGTGAGTATTCATTTCATTCTGAAAGTAGTGACTTTAATGACGCTCTTTCAAGTGGCTCTAACAAAATTCCTACTTCCTCACAACTTTAGCTTACCAGCATGACTTTTATTTCTTTCCTTTCAGAAATATTTGACTCCTTTCTTAATTTACATTAATGCCTTTAAATTATAATTCAAAAAATAATTAATTATTTTTTAATGCTCTAGTTTTTTTCATGTTCAAGTAAATGAGGAACAATCCTGCCAAATGGAAAGAGATCATAGCAGTAATGGGCAAAAATAAATGCATTTTCAAAATTACCCTATAAATGCTTAGACTAATTTAGGGTGAGGGTTTTTTCAAATATTTTTGGTATGTAGGAATAAAAATAAATGCTTATAAACCACCGAATAGTTACTAACATCTTTTCCATTTAATATCAATTGCTCATTTCTGTTTTGAAAAGCTAACAGTTTTCTGTCTGCCTTTTTACAGACCTAAAAATCTCACAGCTCATGAAATTTTGGAAATAAAAGTCATTACTTACTAGTCAGGCACTCCTAACAATTCAAAGCTACAGCTGTGTCTCAGGTTGACACATTTGGGCTGGTTGTGTAGGCAGGTTCTTCAGTATAGTTTAGGGTTTGCGCTGTTATGTACACACACATTTGGAATACTTTAACCCAAACACATTTATACTGCCCAAAATCTTAATTATATGTCTTAGTTGATATATGAACAGAATTTACAAAAAAGTTTTGGATGTACTTACAGAACCTCTCCCATAAAGAGTGTTTTCCAACACATGGCCTAGTTGTTTCTGGTTTATGTTAAGAACTCATGGCAAATATTATCCAAAATATCTTATATACATATATTCTTGTTATATTTCTAACTCATTTCAGTGAGCACAGACTCTTAGCTGTTTATACTGGGATCAGCTATCAAGAAATGAAGAAAATTGCAGTCTCTTTGAAGAAAGAAATTATTTCTATCGTATTTATGCATACTATTTGTTTCCCAAAAGAGCTGAAAGAGAATGCTATTCAGTAAGACTGAATCTTCTTCTGATATTCCAAGTTTATTGTGAGATTTTTTTCCAATATATGTCTGACAGGGTTATTAGCCAACTGAGGAGAAATTAAGACAGTTACTGAAATACCAGGCATAGTTTCATTTTCTCAATAATATCTGGGTTCATTTTAATACCATTGCACTTAGTTTATCAAGTTCTTATAGAACCTCTTGTCCCCTAAGAATGGAATATAAGACATGGTCTTTTTAATGCTCACTTTTCACTGAAGTGCCATCAATCAGAAGGTAAGTTTTGAAACAGAGAAACAGTTTATCTTGACCTCTAAGTGACTAAAGAAATCCCTAAATCCCTATGCACTATCAAAGGTTGTCACAAAACTGACATTGACAAAGGGTGCAATGCCAGCTTCAAAATGTGCTCTATCTTCAACTGCATATATTCGCATTAATTTTACTGTTTTGCATACATTGCAATATGCATGTATGGTGAAGTGTATGTTGAAAAATATGCTTTTCTATATAGAGTACAAACTCCAAGCAAAAAGCCACATTCTGTGCATCTGTATTCTTTGCACTTTAGCCTCTTTTTTTTTTTTTTAATCGAGGCCCTCGAGGTAATACTAAAATGGTAATTTCATGCCAGGTATTTTTCAGTGTACCCAAGTCAACACTTCATGCTTTCTGCTGCAAAAGTTCCTTCGAGCATCAGTAAAAGATCATGCTGCTCTGCTGTAAGCATAGCATAGATAAACATCCCATGCTGACAGAATATACCACCTAAAGGACAGCAGAGAGACAAGCAAAACTAAATGAACTGAAATCAAGATCAGAGAATATTTTGATGAAATTATACATGGTATATATTATACATGGATTCTAACAGACCCTATGGGTATGAATTCTATAAATTTATGAGAGGGAAATGTCGTTGGAGAACATGGTAATAGATTTATGACATTAGTAACATATAGTGGATTTTTTTAAGGAACTAATCATTGATATTTTACAGTACTGCTCTCCATGGTTTCTTTTGATATACAGTTTTATATGAAAAGAAAATGTGGGAAAAATAATTATTTAAAGTTTATTTTGTCCTTAGATAAATTATAAAAGTTGTTGGGAAGGACTTTATTGCTTTTATTTAATCAATTCTCTTGGGAATTATTAACAACATTCTTTGATTAAATGGAAAGGAAAAAGGTCTCAAAATTTTCACTGATATGTAAGTAAAGAATAGGTGTAAGAACAGCCTTATCAGCTTTGGTGTGTATATTTGGGCACAGTAAAGCTGTTTATGTCCAAATATAATTTTTTCAGGTTAAGTTCTATTGTGTTTTGAGATTTTTTCCTCTTAATTTCATCAATTCACTCTCTTTTTTTCCCCTTTACTTTAGAAGGAATAACAACAATAACAAAAGGAGCATCTTACAATTTTTATGGCAAAGAAATGTTGTGATTGATAGATATGGGTTTTCATTAAGGCTGTGATCCTAGAGGAATGAAACCACTCCTGATTTTGAAAGATCTGACCAATAGCTTGTGCAAAGACTAAACATTTACATCTAGACCATGAAAAATCAGCTTTGCTAAAAAAATTCCCACAGCTTTGTTCTTGGTTTTTGTATGCCACAGTAATCTTCCATGTTGTTGTCATACTAGATTTTGACTCTATAATGAATGGCCAATAGTTGCTTCTATGTTATTTTTTGCAGGTTTTTAAAATATAAAGTTTTAATGATACAATTTATGAGCACCACCACTGACAAGCCACAAAGAAACATCTTCAGGAAAATAGCTCTTCTGCCTGACCACAAACATTGGCTTGATTTTACTTCTCGAATTCTTACCCCTAAAATTCAGGATGTGCATTACCACAAATCAATTTTAAAAACAACCATCACTTTTTGCAGATCCCCTTTAGTGTGCAAGTCTTAAAATAAAGTGTTTAATTTTCTTTTTACTATCATAAATGGTGCTAAGTCTTTATAGCCAACTCTTACTATCTAGTTCTGTGCTAGCTAGCAATGCATCACAGGAATGATGGTGTTCTGATAATGTATTACACCAATATATCATCAGTGTGACAATACTCTATGATGGATGAGTAATACATCTTCCAGACAAAGATGTCAAATACAGATCTGCTTGGAAAAGGAACAACATGCTTCCCTCTGTGCTAATCTAACTTTATTATCTTAAAAGTTTATAAAATTATCTTAAAATTCTATTCAAATTATTCATTTGGGCAGCCAACACATTCCCACATACACTGTTTGTCACAGCTCTGAGATCTGTTGATTTGATAGAACTTTTCTTCACTTTCAGTGTGAGAGATGATAGAAAGTAGCTTCCTTTACATGCAACATATGGTGTTGCATAAGGTAATAAATGTTGCTGTATAGAGGCTCATTACAGGATTAGAAAAAGAATTCACTGTTTAAACAGCCTGTAATTGCTATTTCCTTTCTTCTTCTTCTTCTTCTTCTTCTTCTTCTTCTTCTTCTTCTTCTT
>QUSF01000013.1:2174407-2252240 GCA_003676055.1 Chloebia gouldiae | reverse complement strand
TTCTTCTTCTTCTTCTTCTTCTTCTTCTTCTTCTTCTTCTTCTTCTTCTTTCTCCTCTTCCTTCTTCTACTCAATTTTTCTCTTCTTATCGGTAAATAGAATTGAAACAGTGCTTTCATATGAGTAAATAGACATGGAACTAATGTTACCTTTGGTTTTTCTCTTCTGTTTAATTTCTTTGCAAGAGATATGATTTAACTGAGACAATGTTTCTAATATAATTCCTGTACATTTAATTTTTAGACTACCATAATTACGTCTGTTGAACGACAACATCTTTGCTCTTTTTAAATTTTGGTACAGAATTAAGATCATGTAGAAAATGAGGTTATACAATTACACCAGAAAACATGTTGGCATTAGATTTTGAGCCATCAACCTGTCTAATAGTAAACCTTCTGCTAAAAAAATGGTGACATATAAGCTTCAGAAATCCTGGGTTTGTCGTTGGCTGTAATATTAATAAAGGAAACACTTCTGAAAGGCTCGGACTTTCTCCTCTCTTGTTGGCCCAGCAACATCACTGAGAAAAGCAGTGAAAATTAGTTGTATCAGATATTAAATAATATAAAAACTAATATTTTGAAAGAAAGATTAATTTGCACCTGATTAAAATCCCCAATGAATCGTCAGTCCATTGGGATTCAATTGTTAATTCTGCTAAGTTTTGCTCCCCTTGTAATCTTAAAAACCTTTCTAATAAGCAACTCAGAGCAATGATGTCCATGATAGGAAAAAAAAATTATATACACATATGAAATGAGACAACTAGGATATTGAAGTATCTTCTTTGAGACTCTAGCTAATATGGGACCAAGAGCTATAAAACTAGGAGACTCTGTAGAGTCAAGGAGGAGGCAACAGACAGGAGAGAACATACAGGAATATCTAGACTGCTTGAATTTCCTATCATAACAACACAATTTTCTCCTCACTAGGATAATTTCTTCTAAATTTCTCAGAAGTGCAGTTGCTGTGGATGTTATCAATGTGAGATAGACATAGAACATTCAATATATATCAAGAAAATACAATTATGGCATATCTGAGAAAGAAAATAGTAATGGCTGTAGAAAATAGGAATTTTTTTATGTTCTTTGACTCCATCCAATGCTCATTATGTGAATGTCAGGGTACCTGCTCTTTATATTCTTATGCAAAGGAATGAATCCTCATTATTTTGGTCAGCTTTGTCTCTTCATATTGAAAATCAAATGGAATTACGTATAAAACATTTTGTTCAATAAATCATACTGGAAAAAAGGAATAAGCAAAATGGAAATGACAATATTAAATTTTTCAAAGTTCAGTAAGCTAGCTAGTGTAGAAATACACTTGAAAGATAAGTCCATATTTCATATTATATATATATATATATATATATATATACAAAAAATATTAATTAACTTTAGAGATAAAATATATCTTTATTAATGGAAAGTCTCTTAGGAGAATAGAATTTTAGTTGAGGCTAAACAAAAACTTACATCATATGAGTAGGAAACACTCCTTGCCAATTTTCCTAACTAAAAAGACATTTAATCTATAATTCTATTCTCTTACGTTATCTAGTGGTATTATATACAAAACTTATTAAATTTGTATAATTGCAGCAAGCTTAAATTATTTAAGAGAATCCATATTTCATTTAATTTAACATTACTATTAAATTTAGAATCTCTTTAGCAGAATTGAGATCAAATGTAAAAACTCTCCAAGGAAAGTAACACCTCCTTTGAGAAATGCTTCTTAGAGCTTGCCATGAATAAGGACAATTAATTTGCTCTTTTAAAATGAGCTCAGATCTTAAATCTTATTTTTACTTTGTATCAAAGCAACAAAAGTTTTAATCTCATTTCAAATTTCGTAAGATTTGGATATCTAGTGTCAGTATAAGGCTTTAATTATTTATATATTGTTGATCTTGCAAGATAATGAGGGCCTACAAGAAATACTGAGCAAGTTCTATTCTAATTAGAAGTTAATGGAATTTGTGCTCTTTTCTCAGTAATTTCAGGGTTCAGACCCATAGTGTTAGAGCTTTATTTCTTACTCTAATCTATCAAAGATTTTGTATGCAGATTTAGATGAAATACGTATTTAAAGAAAATGGATTTTAATCTGAGTTAAGCTTGCCTAAGCAGTCAATTTTCATTTGCAAAATTGTAAAATTAAAGATATAAACTCTAAAATTAAAGATTATATTATTTGCATGCCGCCTATGATTACCAGTGACTTCTCCCATAATCTTCAATTCATCTGAAGTCTAGGCCCAAGGGAAAAAACAAAACAACAAACTAAACCAAACCAAGCCAAACCAACCAACCAACCAACCAAACTCCTACACCAAAAAGTACCCAACATCTATAGCTTTTGATGCTATGTTTTCAAAAATTTACTGCTATGTTTTAGATTATAATAATTTTAAAAAGGTATGAATACTGGATACACATGAAGGGATTTCTTCCAGATCCTTTTCAGAATTCCTATATCTTTCCCAGTCAGTTTCAAAGTGTTCTGCAATTCATGAAGAACTCCTTTAAAGTTGTTCCATCTTGGGATGTACTCATTCGTCACTATATGTTTGCAATCTATTGTTGCACCACATCTGTAAATATAAACCACTGCTGTAGAAAAAAAAAAAAGAGCATAATCATTATCAAGCCATATTTTAGACCTATAATAGAGAAAAGGCCCTTTATTCTAAATCTAAGAAAAGTTTTACAAAAAATTTTTCAAAAATTTTTCTACCTAATTTAAATGAAGCTTGATTAATTAAATTTTGAGAAATGTGACATATTTTTGTAACTAATTCTAAAGTAGAGAGTATATTCTGCCTTTACAATCCAGAATTATTTATCTTTAGTATTTCTGCTTCCACAAATAGATAACAGTAAAACAACAGGAAATAAATTGAAGCATTGTTTACTTGTGAAGTCAGTAGATTGTTTTTATACAAGTTTTAATGACTGGCAATTATCTCATTCTTTTAAATCTCTCTTCTATCTGTGAGAACTCTCCTTTTGTTTTAGTGGGTGTAAATACACATCATTTGCCTTCTGAGTGTTTATATGTTCTTTTCCCAGAAACTATATAATTCTTAATTCCAAATTACTTTAATCATATACAGTATATATAAAACATTGTTATATCCTATTTTGAAGCAGATGACTTATAAAAATATCCAGTGTGGGGAAAAAACATTAGCTAGAAAAATGATATGTAATGTGTAAATAAATAAATATTTGTGTTAAATGTCACACAATATCATGGAACTCATTAAAAACAAACAAATAAACAAACAAAAAACCAAAATCAAACACAAAACCAAAAAACCCATCAAAATTATGGAGGATTAAAATATTATCAAAATTACATAAAACACCAGGAAAATACCTAGATTTGAAGTTCCTGAAGAATAGAGAATGATTAGTAATGGTAAGAGTCAGTTTAAGCACCATACATTGGAATATACGCAGAAGAGAGTTTGAGGCAGTTTCATCTGCGCCCCGTCACCTGAGGAAAAGATTAGGTGCCTATTTTTTTATCATGTAGATAACTGCAAGGATTTCAATTCATGATTAAAGGGTGGTAGTCAGGGTGATAAGATGTGGATGTAATTGTCATTGATCTGGAGATTTCCTTTCTGGAGAACAGATCTACTCAAACTACTTTCCCAGGCTGCTGATTATTATAACTATAGACAATATATTAGGATATTATACTGGAAAGTAGATCACAAAGTTATTTGTGCAGCATAAATTAGGACAAAAATCTTTAGGCCTAGAGACCAGTGAATTTTTTTAATAGAAAGAATTCCATATACAGTTTTGGAAATTGAGTAGAGAATGCAAAAATGCATAGGTGTCTGCATGTGTGTATCAACATTGGTTTCCATGTACAAAAACCTGAAATTTAAAGGCACAATCCAAATACTTCAGCGAAAGACAAATGAGAATCTATTACTTCTGAAGATGTAGGAAACTATTTTTCTCATTAACATTGAGAAATAGGGATTACTGATAAATAAATTGATTAATTAATCACAATTTTTTGAATGTTATGCAGTTTGAATACATTTTCATAGTTATGCAAGGCAGAAATATTGTATAATTCCCAAGGTATTTGAGGCTACTTCTTCTCCTACATGCTTGGTGTTTCTTTTCAGCACATTTAAATGCTAAAGACCTCCCATTGAGCAAGACTTAATAGGATGCACTCTAGCAAATTCTGGGTTCTTTATGGGAATAAAAGGCAAGGGAACTGTCCCAAAATACAAAGCAATTGTCCTCTGAAATATATGAGGTCTGAATATTTGAAGAGCTCTACATAAGGCATCAGTAAGAGAAAATGCAAAAAATATATGTTTACACACATAAAAAATAGCAAGAACTAGTAGAATAGTGCAAACAGGATTTAATTTTATAGCTTCTAATCTCACTGGTGAAATAACATTTAGACAGTCTGAAGAGTTTAATAATTTTTAGTTTTTGGAAACACAGTTTGATAAAAAAAGAAATAAAGAGAGATTGTAGGAAAAACAATAAAAGAAGAGCCATGTATTGTAACTAATCAACAGAGAATAAGATCCCTGGTAAAGAGTGAGATCTTGATGTGTTTATTTCATTAAAGAGAAGGTTGTTTGGTATCTGTCTGTAAATATTTTTGTACAAGAAGAAAATGTAGTTCTAATACTACTGAAGAAAAAAGTAAAAAAAAATTAAATTCTGGGAGTTGAAGTCAAGTAATCTCAAATGTAGAGAACATCTTTCTTTGACTTTTGAATGAACAATAAACGAATAGGACATTTCCTGACCTATAAAGGCTAGGCATACAGGTTTAACCATGTAAAGAGTTCTTGCTGGGATGTGAACATTAAGAGAATTTGTGTTCATAACTTGCATACTTCTAGCCTTTCAATTTGTATATACTCACTTGTTGTTGTTGCACGATCTTTATAGGTCTGTTTCTTTAAGAGAAAAATCGTCATGGGAATGATGTATAACTTCCCCACATGAAAGAGTGTTACACTGTAAAACCTAAAAGAATCTTTGGCCCTGTAAACATTTTCATTCACATGTTTATGCAATTATTTTGAAAGAAACAAAATTATTGAAGTACCAAAAAGCTTTAAGTTCAACATCATTAAAATGCATATATTGATGTGACAATTTCTTGTCACACAAGATATTTATTATGGTTTTTTGAAACAGAATTTGTAAAAAAATGAGCTGTCAACACTATGAACTGTGCATTTGTCATTTTTTATGTTTCTGTAAGGTGTTTTTTTTTTGTATGAACAGCTATCATCAGTTTTTCTGCTTTGCATTAGAGTTATGACATCCTCTACTGCACTGCTGTTTGAGAGAAATCCACAATAACAATCCTGAGGCCCAATAGCACACTTTGTCCTTAAAAAATAGTAGCTAAATTTCAGGATGGATCTCTTATTTCAAGTCTAGAAAAAGTAAGAGTTAACCAAATAGCCCTCTAATTTCCTGAAGAACCCATTTACCTGAGCAGGTGGAGATTGATATAAACTCCTCTATGCAGATTCCAAACAGGTCAGAAAAAAAAATGATCACCTGTAGCCTGGTCTGTATAACTTGATTACTGAGGTGTTTTGACTATGAAAAGTTTCAAGAAGTCAGACACAGCACTAACACAACCATCTGGCATCCAGGCACACAATTTGGAATATGGGCCCACCTTTTTGGGATGAGAAAGAGAAGAGCAATCAACACTGTCTGTGAATGCTATCATGAGGAAAAAAATCCCAAACAACAACAAACCAATAAGCAAAACTCCCTAAAACAACAACACCTAAACCGCCCAACAAAATAGTGAAGAAGCTAAAAATCTCTTTAAAAAATTCAGTGTTATAACTGATGCTCCTTAATGTTTTGGTACAGGCAGCCATCATTAGGAAGACAGAGAATGAGTAATAGGGCTGTGATAATGAAACAGTCGTTTTCTCTTTCTTTCTACAGATTTTCTACATATGCCTCAAAGAAGAGAAAATGTAATGCAGTTAAGACATTACAAAATAAAAATGAAAAGTCAATCTAATCTGATTGACTGATATGGAAATTGCCAGACTACCTAAAAGTCACAACAAGGCGGGAAAATGTTTTAAAAAGAATTCTTCTGCAAAAGCAAAGAGATGGATTTCTATGGATCTTCATCCTAAAAGTTGTCCCTGTAAATATTCATGGATTTATCAATTTACCCAGCATCTCTTATACTTTACCACCAAAAACTTAATTCCTCTCAAATTAACTCTAAAGAAATGAGGAAATATTGCAGTCTGATATTCAATCAATCCAAAGTAGTACCTATTGTGCTACAGTTATCATCATCATCATCATCATCAATCTCTCTTTTAGTTTTCATGGTAATGAACTACTCGATTTTAATCTCTTCAAAATGATTCTGGGAAAAAGCTTTCACTCTTGAACAATTTGCAGTGATTTCTATACTTCTATGTGGCTTTTTCTATGTGGTTGTAAGGGACAAAGGTTCAGTTTTCCACTACGTTTTTTCCATTACATCACACATATAAATAAAAAAAAAAAACCTTGTTAGTCTTTTCATATGAATAAAGTGATAGACACCCTTGACATCATTCTATGACCATGTCTCTGGTCAGAGTAGTTTTATTCTGTGCTATTAAAAGGTACATAGAAAAATGTGTGATATAATTTAATGTTCTCACATCACTGTTTGTAAATGCCTTAATCTTCAAAATTATACTAGATTAAACAATTTGATTAATTTTACAGTTTAGCAGCATATATGGCTGTAATTTACATGCAGGAACTATTTAACAGATCCTTGTTTCCCTCTCCCGCATATCTCGTATTTTTCTATTAAAAACACGTATCTTATGAAAAACAAATATAAACACTTCACTTATCCTTATTTGCCTTTTAAGTAGTACAATAAAGCTATGCAGGTTTTCTGCTACATACAGTAATTCCCTAAGTTAGAAACTGAATTTTCCTCCCACACCAAATCCTGAACAAATTCTGTAGCAAAATTTCTTCTATACTGCTGCAATATGTCAGCTGTCATGCAAAATGTATTTATTTGGAATTTTTTTACAGGACAAAAGGTCACAACTCAAACATACTTTATACAGCAGATCTGTTAAGTCTGACACAACCAACCAGGAAAATCTGAATTTATCTTTACTCTGTCTTATACCTCTTTCCTCTCATGATTCATCTCTTGGTAAGTCTCTGTTATGCAGTCCCTGGTGTAGGCTCACCATGTGTGTAACCCTAAAAACATCTCAGGACTAAATGTGTGCCAAGGACATCTCGGTAAAAGTAATAAAAGTTTAAGAAAATTCATGTCTTGCCTTAATCTCTTCAAATGTTCATTGTCATCCCATTCTTTTAATATGAGATCCATCCCACACTCTATTTCAGTCTAGCTACTTCAGAAAAACAACAGAGAGACGTGCAAACAAACTGTCACCTCCAGCCCAAAGAGACAATCAAATGATTAAAAATAATGCCAAATAGAAGTACTGGATGGCAGCAAATGACCCTCAGTATCAAACATTTACAAGATAATTCCATACCACCATAAAAATATTCACAAGCTGTACCATATTTCCTGTATTTTAGATACATGACTTCACTGGGATTTGGACGATTATTGCAGAGAAGGCAAAATTCACTGTACAAGAGAATACAGTACAGGACTTTAGACTGCATTATTGTAGTTTCTTGTTTGGGGTCACAGAATTTCTCAGCTGCTTTAGCATGCTGTCATGACCTTTCTTCAGGTAAACAGCCCAGAGTGCCAGCACAAGCAAATACAAAAGGCTCAAATTCTTCTTGTACCAGTATGCTAACCAAATCAGTTAATCTGAAAATAGTGCAATAGGTAAGAAACCAGTTTCTCCTAAAGCTCAAAAGGTTTTGAAGTCTATATAAGGACACCTGTATTGGAGCGCACAGAACAAAAAAAAAAATTAAAAATATGTGGCAATCACTATGCAGACCTTGCCTTTTGCTTTCTCTCACTATAGGGGTTAAAACAAAAATAGCCAGAAAAGGGCTGTGAATATTTTCCTAGAGGACAAGGGAAAATGACCTCAAGCAGCAGCAGGGGACTTCAGATTGGACATCAGGAAGAATTTATTCACTGAAATGTTGGGTAGGTTTTGGAACAGATTGCCCAGGGAAGTGGCGGAGTCACCATCCCTGTGGGTGCTCAGGAGGTGACTGGGCATGGCACTTGGTGCTGTGGTTTACTTTGACACGGTAAAAGAAAAGGTTAGACTCAAAGGTCTTCGAGGTCTTTTCCAACTTTAATGATTTTTTGATTCTATGAAAGGAGGAGGGCTAGGAAGGGAAATGTCATCATTTGTTCATGACTTTGCCAAATTACTCAAAGCTGATATTCTGACTTAAATATCAGTATCTCAGGTTCAACATTTTCACTCTTTGTGCTTAAAACATCATGCTCATAGTCTGAAGGACAAAAGCTGACATTATTCAGTCAGTAGGCAAAAAATTTACCAGAGAAAGCTTTTGTTTGTCTTTCCATCAGATAAAGCAGAGGACCTGATGCATTTGGTAAGACTTTCCTCTTCTGTACCACAATGCAGCCAAAGTAATTTAGTTCTCTCTAAATAAAAGTGACTCTATACATTTAATAGATTTCTGGTTGATCTGATTTGGGGCAAAAGGTTACCGTGTTCTTCTGGCTGGCAGGCTGAACTCTTGTTTTCACTTCACTATAATCTTATTCAGAGGACATGGTTCAATTGAACTGAACTAAAGGGTTATGATCATGAATACTACAGGAACGCTCCCTGATAGTAACAGAGTGGTGATTTGAAACTGTTTCTTCTACAACTTTGACCTTCATATTGTGCAATAACATTCTTAAATCTTAAAAATTCATTATCATTCATACAAGACCTGAATATGGACTTTGAATCATTCAGTGTCTTTTAATATTAGCACACATTTTTAATTAAGATATGCAGGATATACAAAATTTCACTAAGTGTCTTTCAAGGAGCTTTGATGATAATAAAAAATGAGCAATGGAAAGGCTTTGCTTTTAATAACTCCAAAATTATATTATTCTGGGATATATTTCTAACGCCTTATTCATTTTGTGTGGGAGGGAAGGAAAAAGGTCTTTTAGCATTGTTAATTAAGATGAAGATTCTCATTAACTAAAGCAAATGTTAAATGGCCCACGGGAGTGGATAAATAATAGCCTTACTAACAAACTGTAGTATATCGAAGCTGAGGAAAATAACTTTAACAATGCTTTTGCAAATTTACTAATTACAATAGCTTCCAGCAGTGCCAGTTCAACCTGCAAAGGACTTAAACTACAGTTGTTCTCTTTTCAGAAGTGCTTCAGAATAATTAAACTATTTTGAATCAAAGTTGTTCCACTTGTTTATTAAAATAAAATATGAAAAATAGTTTCTAAAATATTGTGGACTCCTGATGGCTATATATTCTATAATTGAAATAGTGTTTCCTAAAAGGATAGTATTTCTGGAATTAAAATACATGCATGCATTTTATTCTAATTAAATGTAGTGGTTAGTAAGTGATGTACTCTCTCACGAAGATGATTTTGTTATTATGAAAGCTATCATGTGGGAAACAGTGGCACTTATGAATAGTCCTAGTTCAGAATGACAGCTTTATTAAAAGTCAGTGTTAGGCATGGATCCCCTTTGCACAAAAAACTAAAGGATGGTACATGTTTCATAGCTTTTTTTTTTTTAAATGTATAAATTTATCATTATTGTGGGCTGACCTGGTAGGCAGCTGAGCCCTGCACAGCCACTTTCTCAGTCCCCCGCCTGCAGTGGGAAGAGGGAGAGAATCATAAGGGTAAAAGTGAGAAAACTTGTGGGTTGAGATAAAGACAGTTCCATAGGGAAAGCAAATGCTCTGCATGCAAGCAGAGCAAAACAAGGAAGTCATTCACCACTTCCCATCATCAGGCAGGTCTTCAGCAATCTCAGGGGGAAAAGGGCTTCGTCATGGGTAATGGTCACTGGGAAGACAGATGTCCTAAGTCTAAATGTCCCCCCTTCCCACTTCTTGTCCCCAGGTTTTATTGCACCATATGGTCTGGAATGTTCCTTGGGGCGCTTAGGGTCAGGTGTCCCCAGTGTGCCTCCTCCCAAACTTTTGTGTACTCCTCAGCCTAATCCCTTCCAGAAGAGTTCTTGACACTGTGAGCACTATTCAGCAAAAATGAAAATATCATCGCTGTTTTGGTCTTATCATTGCTGTTTTGGTCACGAATGCCAAACAGAACCCTATGAGAAAATTAACGCCATGCCAGCCAAAACCAGTAAAATTATTAAAAAAATCATTTAGCTTAAAATTTGTTCAAGTTCCAACAGGTTCAAGATCATAGAAAATAGTAGAATCACAGTATAGCTTTGTTTGAAAATATATCTGTGGAGATTTTCTGGTTTAATCGCTTCCTCAAAGCAGAGGCAGCTCAATTTTAGATCAGATGCCCTCAGGCTTTATCCAGAATAGTTTTGAAAACCTCCAGACAAAAGTTTTCAGAGTCTGTTTTACAAACTTGATGCAGTTTACCACTCTCATCATGAGCACTATTTCAGCATATGAAAGAATGGATGGATTTTCTAGATGGATTTTCCTTTTTTACAACTTTTGGCTTTAGCCTCTTGGCTATGGCTTTTTACTGTGGGAAGAGACTTTTCAATGACTCACCAATATGATGTTTAAACCAGCAAGATCCCAACATCCTTCTCATCTCCAAGCTAAAAAAAGGTCACATCTTTTACTCTTTCCTTATGTATCATAGTTTCCAGGCCCTTAACCACTTTACTGCTACTCTATGACTCGTTCCAAATTTGTCAATATCCCTCCGGTTCTGGCAGAGTGCCAGAGATCCACTTGCATTTCTTTCCTTCCTTCTGCCTTCCTGTCTTCCTTCCTACCTTGTAACTCTGTATTAATTGTTTATGGCTGAGAGTACAGGAACAAGCTTCTCTTCATATGAGGCTTACTGCCAGGGTGATGGAAAACAAAGGGAGAGAAATTTCTTTTTACTTATTTTCCTTATATTGTTTTGAAATGTAATCATCCATAAACATCAGTTAGCTAACCTGCCTTTTTCAGCTTCCTATTACCAACTTAATAATACCGTTGTGTCTCCCCATGTCTCTTCCCAAAAATTTTAAAATAACATCTGTTGCTGCAAACTTTTGGATATCTGCCCACAAGATAAATAAGAAAGAACAAAAAGTGTAGACATTTTTTTTCTTTCTCTTTCTATATGATTAAAATCTTGAACACTGTCTTCTGCAAACATGATTTTCACTATATTTTGTCTTTGATTCTTCTCAAAGTTTTTCTATATTGAGTAAAAACATTCAAAACATCTCATTAATCTACTGATCCTTTGGCAATTCAGTTTGTGTCTTATGTTTTCATCATCAACAGGGTATTAACAATCATGAACAGACACACTATGGAAATAATTACTCTCTCAGAACTGGCTGTGGTTCTCAACCACACAAATGTTCTTTTAACTTCTTATGACACCTTCCCGAAGGATCACTCCATTCTCTCAGAGTTGATACATCTGGAAGGCTTAAATACAAACTGTTGTGCAAAGGCCTTGAACACAAGTATTAACAAAAACTTTTCGTTTAGTTGTATATTTGAGTATAATCTTTGACAGCTGAAGAATTCAGAAAAACTTAAGAATGCTGTTGAAATCTAAGATGAAATGTTGATGAAACACCTCCCTTTCCCACTATAAGAAATATTAGGGTAGTAATAATTGAACTGATCAGCTCAAAACAGTCATAAGCTTCACTAAACACACCTTTAGATACCCTGAAGTGGGAATCTTATCAATCACTATTTTGAGAAAAAAAAAATTAATTCAAGACCAATGCCTCCAATAAAGAGCATGTCTGTTTCCAATAAAGCAGTCAGACACATCTGCATATCAAATACATGGCTGTATCTCAGTGAGGCAGTAAGGAGAAACACACATGTAAGGAAAGCACATGGCTAAATACATTTTTTAAACAGATCTCTGTATTGGATTATTTCTCAAGCACCTGTAATATTAATTATATATTATTATTTAATAATTATATATTATTTCAGTTTTACATTTTTAGAAATAAACCATCACTTTATATAATTAATTTGCCTGTGCTGCTTTAGTTGTCATTTGACTTTGTGGATTGTTTTTATTTTTAGTGAAAGGGAATTTAGAAGCAGGATGAACGTGTAAAGTCCCATCATAGGTGTGGATACCCACATATTGAGTCATGCTGCATCATAATATTTAACCAGTGAGTATAGCAGGATTCAAATTTGCAGCACCTCATCACCATCAGATAAAAACAAACAAATCAGAATGCTAAAGACAAAGCAACTAGACACATTTCTTGGCATTATGTAAATTACAAATTAGTAATGAATTTGCAGCTATCATCTCAAACAGGGATCTTTGAATCCTGTTCTGTTGGTAAACTACATTATAACTAGTTTAATTACATCTGTGTGCTAACTTCATATCTACATCTAAATGGGCTGACTGCAGTTGAATCAATAGCTGTTTCATCTTTTCCACTGACCCTGGTCTTTTTCAATTTCTTAATTGGGAAAAAACTGATCCACAAACCTCTAGCTCTGTCTGCCCAGTCAATGTGTTTTTCAGCATGGGATCTGAAACAGACACTCAGGTCTGTCCTAGCCCTTTTTCTTAGCTCCAAGCCCACAAACATCAGCAATCACTGGCATTCTGCATAAATAAGATTCACTTAGTACCCCTTGTGACAAGACAGGTTAATTATAAAATATTGTGTGTTGCTGACTCTTGAAGCAGGAAAGAAACCAATCAATGTAAACTAGGTTGAAGAAGCACCTGCTGTGTGTGTTTTGAGTGGTCTTTTCCAGGCAATTAATTTACTTGCCCAAAATGTAAATATCTGAGAGGGTAAGCATACCAGCATATAAAAACTCTTGCAGTTCTTACTGCTGCTTTTTCTGTTAAATGTTGAAATACGCTGAGGAACATCCCCAGCTGGTGCAAACTCTATCTACTTTACTGACTTCAACTGATAGTTTGCCCCATTCAATATGTGGCTGATTTGGTTTTCCTTACATAGGTTGTAAGCTAGAATAAAGAAACGCAAATATATGTATATTCCTATAAATAGGAATAGGAGCTGAGAATTTTACCAAACCTATATCTTTGTTACCTTTCTCTATCACTATATTGACACAAAGTGTCATAACTGTGCATCCCCTCACTTTGCCTTCAGAACCAGAACATTCTGTGAAAATGGAGCACCAATGGACTTGGTAGGTCAGGTACCCCACCCTCCTGTCAATACAAGAGCTGTGTTAAATACACATTTTCAAGCAGTTTTTTTTATCTAACAGGATAAAAACTGTCAGTGATGGAAACTCTGCTCTGTCAGAGGAAATCTAGGGAAGTGACTAATGTATCAGTAAAAAAACAAAAACACTGTAAGTGGAGGTTTTACTGTGAAATTAATGTAAGAAGAATACATTAACCAGAGGACTATCAATCAGGGTGCAAATAATTCCATAATTTAATGACACTGAATGCAGAGGAAAACAGCAGGGGATTGTATCTGCATCTTGCAGGTATAAATTTCATTTAAACACAACAAAACTAGCCAACTAACCAAAAACCAAGGTAAGATGATGATGTTGTCATATTTAACATTTCATTTTCAGAATATGAGTTTATTTTGTTTCTCAAGTAATCAAGTCTAAGTAGGCAATTAAAGCATCTCCCCATGTCAGCCCACAAGGACATCTGCACGTCTTGCAAAGGGCACTCCCCTACCAGGGCTCAGGGATGGGGCATCCCTGGCCCAAGGCTCCAGCAGCTCCTTTGAGCCAAGGCTCTGCCACAGAGGCTTTCCTACAGCCTGAATTGAGCTTGGGCTGCCCTGGCGCCCTGGGCTGCCCTGCTCCTGTCTGGGGCTGAGAGATGGGCCCAGTCTGCCAGGTTCTGCCATCAGTGCCCGTGCCAGAGGAGCCCCCAGCACTGCTGGTGCCCAGCCCCAGTGAGCTGCTGATCCCCGCAGTGCCCGCAGAGACCACTGTCCATAAACCACAGAGCTCTATTTGCAGATTGCAGAGTTTCCCATTGAGTTACATGTACTACAGCAGCAGTGTTTGCTTTGCAATTAAAATGAAAAAAAAAAAAACCAACTAAGGAAACCAAAAACAAAGTCCCAGGGGAACAAATGAAAGCAAGCTTAAATAACCTTTAATACCAGCTCTTGGGCAAAGAGCATTTAAATTTGTTTTATATCTCACCTCTCCAAAATTCTGTGACAACCTATCCTATACCAAACCTACAAGAAAGAGTCATAGTCTTTTTAGCTTCATATTCAAGTGGAAAAATCTCTTTTTGAAAGAGCTTTTGATATTTGATAATTTATTTCTTAACTACTGTGTTTAGTCTCCTTCTTTCCCTGCTACTGTCTTGCTGCAAATATTGTACTTACACAAAATATAAGAACTTTAAAAATTATGTTTTCATAAAATAGTTTTGTATGGGAAAATGAAATTTTCTTTTAGTTTTGGTAAGTTTAGGGAAGAAGCAATGGTATAGATTTCGATAACAGTGTCTCTTTCTGTTCAGCACACAGCTAGCAGTTTGCAGCATAACACAATAACAACTTGCAGGAGCATGTTATCAACAAGATGCTCCAGGTTAGAACAAGTAAGACTCAGAAATTCCTGTCAACAGTTGAAAGACTTTTATCAGAAATGCTGACTTAAAGGAAGATACTGAAAAGGGCTTACATGAGATATCCTTATGATCTGATTATTTCTTCCTCTTCTTCTGTATGTGATTTACATCATTAAAATCCTTAATAGGGTCTTTTCAGTATCTGTAATCCATCTAAAGTCCCTCCTTGGTGTCTCCTGCTGATTAGAGAATTCAGACTTCCTGTGTTCTTCATAAACAAATTTCTAAAAGCTACCCCAATGGGGAATTGCCTGATCACTAATTTGTCCACTATCTTTGAAGCTATCAGTAGGGCTCTAAATAAGATGAAACACAGTGGTGCTGTAGCCTTGGATTTTTTTTTCTATAAGTTAAGAACAATCCTTTTTGTGTTCCACGGAGCTAAAATCTGCATTTACTGTCTTTCTGGAGACTGCCTTACCTCCCAGGCTCCAGGTTCTTTCAGTTATTCCTCTTCCACTTGTTTTATCCATTTTGTCCCAGTACAATGAAATATTCTTTAGACAGAGAATGGATGCTTATATAGGAGGTATGTCTTTGCCGCTGAATGCATGGACACTTGCACATCTTCTGACAATTTTGAAATTTCATATAACTGTAATAAGTGGAGTCTTCTCTGTGATTTAACTGCATTGAAGCTTTAGCCTTCTCATGAATTCACTGTGTTGAAACAAACATCTGCTGTATGTATAACACTTTAGGAGAACTTGCTGTTAATGTGATGTCTCAAAGTTCATTATGGGCTGAACTACCAATTTTTTCTGTAGGATATGATAAATGAGTGAACTACATGCAACACCAGTACAAAACAGTCTTGAATTACGTATAATAATAACAACAATTATACTAATAATAAATTTTATTATTAATAACTATTATCTGTAGTAGCAATAGTATACTTCATCCTTGCTTTTAAGCCAGAGGGACCTGTATTAAAGTGTATAGCCAGAAAACAGAAGGCCAATATAGGGCTTTTTTAGGAGAGTGATTCATTTACACTCTAGCTTTACTGCCTATTCCCTAAGGTACCTCACAGAAAGGAAAATTTGAAAACATAGCAAATTAGGAAAAGTATAAAAATCTACTATAGAGAATATTCCATCAAGGACTCTTCTGCTTTGCTGACTACAAATCATCATGTGCAAAATCAGAAATGACAAAGGCATTGAAATTGCCAGCGATTTATTATTACCTTTATTTTTAAAACAGAATCATTATCTTGAAGCTTGTGCAAATATGAAATCCAGCCTGTAGGGTTGATCGTAGGGTGATCTTTCAGTTTTGCTGCCCACAGTCATGCGCAATGAGAATCAGATTATCATGGATCCCAGCTATGCCCAAAGGAGTGTTCAGTGCTGGGAGAAATTAAAAATAACTTTTCTATTCCCCATTACTGTCATCCCACACAGTGACAAGTCTTTGAAAGCAAAAGCTAAAACTCCTCATATATAATTAGCTAGAATAAACTAATGAAAGAATTAAATATAAAGTCTTCTGCTCAAAGACATGACCATCAATCTACGGTTCGTTCCATCACCACTGATTTGAAAATTCAGAAAGTTAGGCAAATTATCCCATTCTCTCACAAAGCCCTTAAGGGGCAGAGAAAATGGTCTCAGGCCCTTCTTAATCCTTTTTTTTTTTTAAATTTATTTCTACTTTATTTTTGATCTGGTTATCTTAGCTTGATTAGTACAGTTCCAATTACACTATCTAGAAATAAAAGGACTTCTGAGGTTTTATGACATTTTTCTGAGAAACAAAATAAAGCATTTAACCAATCATTTAAGATATGCTGACCTTTCATATGGTAAACAATTTTAGGTGTCTAAAAATCCCATTTCATGCTCTTATTTATCACAGCCAATACTGGAAACTTTTTGATAAAATACCTGGATTACAAAACTTGTCTCTTGTTTCTCTTAATAAAGCAAAACTATTAGTTCAGCAACACATTTAAATGTTGAGGTTCAAAACTCTGCCCAGTTTTATTCATATGCTGTTTGGCATTTTCTTCAGTGAGGTGAGAATTTTACCTCTCTGCTTTAACTTCTCAGCTAAAAATTTCAATCACAAATTGTTGAAACAGAAGGAGAATGTGAATAACACTTTTAGCTTTAAGTGTAAATTTTTCATAATTTTGCCTCACTTATGCCAAATATAATGAGACTGGACCAGATTCTGTTCACCGTTTCATCAATAAAGATAAACCAGCAAATTCCAAAGACTGAAGAAGGGTAATTAGAGGTACATTTTGCCCCTAAATGCTTCTATAGCTAATCTGTCAGTAGAAACCTGTATAATTTTCCAATAAATATGCAAGATGAGCATCAATGGCTGGATGAATTAGAAAAAACAGAAGTGCTACACTCTACAATCAGCTTGTTTTCATCTGCTGCACACCTGTAGCAAGAACATTTTTAATGTAGATGGTGTATTTGGCAAAGTGAAAAAAAATCAGTAGCTAATTTGTGATCCTGAAAACATATTTTTGCTTTTCAGGGTATATATTCGGTTTCTAGAAATTTGTAATTATTTTAGCATGAGATATTTCTACTTCCTTTAAAATAAAAAGTATTGGATGGCTAAAAAATAAGACAAAACTCCACCAGATGAAGCTCATAACTCATGCTTTTGGGAAAAGGTACTTGAGATCATACCAAGCACATCTTTGTCAATATAAACTATTTGTCTCTGTAAACTATTCAGGGACACAGGGTTCTTCACTCTTGATAGTGAATTTTAAACTGGAATCTGATGGACACATACTACTGCATGTGTTTTGACTTCTGTGTTATTTTCTGGTGTCCATAGAAGTATGAGAATATTTGTCTTTTCCAGACCCATAAAGATTTCCTATGGCCTCTCAGAGAACCAAGTTTGTCTCCTTACTTCTCTCTCTCTTTATAATGAATGAATATTGAAAATCTTTGGATTAGTTAGAACATTCCATAGAAGTTGCCCCTCAGTGTGTTACCTATTTCCACCAGTGCACCAGTGCATCGCTATTTCTACTTTTGGGGAGAAAGGAACACCACAAACAGATTTCTGAAATTAGGAAGATACACCAATTGCAAACCAGAAATACACGTAGAGAGAGGATAACCATTCATATATTTTCATAGTTCCTTGTGTGAATTTCACAAAGGATGTTTGTTTCCTTATCAGGACAAAGCTCAGAACCATGAAGAGCAGAGACTGACTGGGCTGCAGCAAGAAATCACCTTGATCTTCCATTGTTAAGATATTGTGGTGACAGGCATTCTGCAAAATCCCATTTAAAGAAATTGAGGGAAAATAGATGATTACTGTGCGTAGGAATATACTGTATTACATTCTGCCACTTCCATTTGGCAGGTACTCTCAATAGACCAATCCACAGATTACTTTCTTTAGCAATCTAGCAGAGTTCAACAGGTTATTTAGCATAACTTTTTTCTCAGTTATTTCATTGGGAAAAGATCTTAGCCATCCAAATTTGTCAAACAAAGGATCCTTTTTCCTTTAAAAAAAATTTAAAATCCATCAGTCGAACCCAAGTGCGTACACAATTCCTTTGATGTAAGTACCAAAACCACAATGCTGAATATATATCAAAAACTTTTGACTGTCTAGCTCTATCAAAATCTGTCCCAGAAGAGAGATATTTGGTAAAGAGTCTCCTTGAGGTTTCACCAATGGATTTTAATTAAAAATATAATGAAATAATGTTTTATCAAATTATGTTGGACTGAAACTTACAGTATATGCCAATTATAAAAAAGTTAATTGCAATTTCAAAATTAAATCAAAGTATATTGAATTTTATTGACAAAATAACAAATATAGTTGCTTGTTTATGACTTTTTGTAATTACAATTATAATTATTTTTTATAGAGGAATCAATAGCTTGTTGAGGAATTCTGAAGAATTAAAGCTATCGGAGATATTTTGAAATAATTGAAATAAAATTGTGATGACATCAGGTCACGCAAGGAATTTCTTAGCGCTCAAGATAGAAGGTTCATTGTAGATACACTAAGAGTTTGCTTTGGAGATTATATAATTGTGGTAGCACATATAATGATTTGGTTCGTAAGGAGCTTTTGATTATTATGGAGTTCCAACCCCACTACCATGGGCAGGGACACCTTCCACCAGACCAGGTTGCTCAAAGCCCTGTCCAACCTGGCCTTGAACACTTTCAAAGGGGTTGGTATCCACAGCTTCTCTGGGCAATGTCTGCTGCTACCTGATCACCCTCAGAGTGAAGAATTTATTTCTAATATATAATCTAACCAACTGTCTTTTAATCTAAAGCCAGTCCCTCTTGTCCACCAGAAGCTCTAGTAAAAAGTCCCTCTCCAGCTTTCTTGTAGGCTCCCTTCAGGTACTGGAAGGTGCTATATGGTGACTTCAGGCCCTTCTCTTCTCCAGGCTGAACAATCACATCCCAGCCTTTCCTCATAGGAGAGGCACTATATCCCTCTAATCATCTTCACAGCCCTCCTCTGGATTCACTCCAAGTCCATTTCTTTCCTGTGCTGGGGACCCCAGAGCTGGAAGCAGTACTCCAGGTGGGATATAATGAGAGCAGTTTAAAAGGACAGAATCACCTCCCTTGACTTGCTGGCTGTGCTCTTTTTGATTCAGTCCAGAATACAGTTGGCTTTCTGGGTTTTCTGCAAGTGCACATTGCTTGTTCACATTCAGCTTCTAGCCCACCAACACTCTGAATCCTTCCCTTCAAGGCTGTTCTCAATCCATCTGGATTTGTGATTGGGATTGCCAACCCAGGTGAAGAACTTTGTACTTGGCCTGTTGAACTTCATGAGGCTCACAAAACCTCCACCTCTCCAGTCTACAGTCCCTCTGATATCGTCCCTTCCCTCCAGCTTTTTTGATATCACCACATAGCTAGGTGCCATCGTGGATTTGCTGATCGTTCTTTTAATCCCACTGTTTATGTCACCGACAAAGATGTTGAACAGCACTGGTCTGGTTATGTTTCCTCTTTTTCAGTATGTGGGAACTTCGCTGGACTGTAGCAGCTTCTCAAATATCATAGTGAGTTAACAGCTTCCTCTTCCATCTCCCTCAGGACCGATGGATGCATCTCATCAGGTCCCATGGAAACATACATCTTCAGATTTCTTAGATGGATATTCTGCAGCAGGCAGTTCTTCATTCTCCCAGTTCCTGCCTTTGCTATTTGCAGCTCACACTGTGTGTCTAAAGCACTTGAACAATTTAGCAAAAAAACCCACTGAGTACCTCATCTTTCTATATATCCTGGGTAACCATGTCTCCTCTTTCCTTCCAGAAGAGACTTCCTCTCTAGACTTCCTTTTATCCCCAATGAACCTATAGAAGGGTTTTTTGGTTTTGGTTTTTTTTTTTGGGTTTTTTTTGGGTTTTTTTTGCTCTTGTCACTGTCCAGGTTTAATTCTATCAATACTTTAACTTTCCTAACATTTTTCCTGACTGCTCGACTAATTTCTCTGTAATCCTTCCAGGATATCTGTCCTTGCTTCCACCCTTTACAGGTTTCTTTGCAATGTTAGGGTGTGTCCAGGAACTCCTTGGTCATCCCCACAGGCCTTCTGTAATTTTTGTCTGACCTCCTCCCTTGGGATGTATCATTCCTGATGATCCTCGAATGAGCCAGATTTTTTGGCCTTCTCTTTCCTTACAGGGCTTTATTCCTTCAGCTACCAAGCATATCCTTGACGAGGCCAAAGTCTGCTCTTCTGAAGTCCGGGTTAGTAAGCTTTCTGTGCAGCCTCCTCACAGCCTTAAGAATCTTGAACTCCACCATTCCATAGCCACTGCAGTCAAGGTTGTTTTTGAGCTTCATGTTCCTCATCAGTCCCTCCTTGCTGGCAAGAGCAGGGTCTATCATAGCACCTCTCCTAATTTGGTTCTTCTATCACTTGGAGAGAGAAGTTATCAACAAGCATTCCAACATCCACATGAATTGATTATGCCCTGATATAGTATCCCTCCAACAGATAATTGAAGTATCTGAAGTCACACATGAGGACCAGGCCTTGTAAATGTGAGGCTGCTTCTGCCTATCTATAGAGGGTCTCATCAGCTCAGCTTTCTGGTCAGGCACCAAATAGCAGACTCCCCCTATAATATCAGCTGTTCCTTCCCTTCCTTAATTCCATAAACTGTCAGTCAGCTCCTCATCACTCCTCAGGTAGAGCTCCCTGGATTCCAGCTGCTCATTGACTAAGAAGTTGATAATCCCTGACCATATTTCCTGACTGTCCTTCCTGAAAAGCCTGTATTATCCATTCTAGCACTCTAGTCACAGAAACCATCCCTCCAACATCTTCATGATGCCAATAAGATCACAGCCCCACAGATGTGTGCACAACAACTCCTCTTGACTATTCCCCACGCTATTAAGTTTAAAGCCCTCTTCATCAGCTTGACAGGCCAGACTGAAGATGGTCTTCCCCTTCTCTTACTGATGGACCCCATTAGCCCCCAGTAGAACAAGTTTCCCAAAGTGAGTTCCATGGTCTGAGTAGCTGAACCCCTCCCTTGTGGCACCAGTCCTATAAACATCTGTTAATTCTCCAGATTCCGCTGTTCCTTTCAAGCCTTTTTCTTTTGACCAGGAGGATTGATGAAAATCTACCAGCGCTTCAGAGACCCTCACCACCATTTCCAGAGTTCTGCAATCTTTCTTGATACTCCTGGCATATACCTACTATGCAAGGTACTATAAAGAGAATTAACAGACTGAGGGAGCTGGGGCTGTTTAGCCTGGAGGAAAGGAGACTTAGAGGTGACCACTGACTCTCTCCAACTTAGAGAAAGGGGTTTTAGCCAGGTGGGGGTTGGTGTCTTTCACCAGACAGCAACTGACAGAACAAGAGGCCACAGTCTCAAGCTGCGCCAAGGGAAATATAGGTTGGATATTAGGAAAAAGTTTTTGACAGAAAGGGTGATAAAGTTCTGGAATGGTCTGCCCAGGGAGGTGGTGGAGTCACCATCCCTGGATGTGTTTAAGAAAAGACTGGATGTGACACTCATGCCATGGTTTAGTTGAGGTGTTAGGGCATGGGATGGACTCGATTATCTTTAAGGTCTCTTCCAACCGAATCATTCTCTGAATTCTGTGAACTGTAGCCCAGTCAAAGTCAGTAAATTACTGTAGTGCAAAGGAAATTAGACATTGCAATTATATTGTTGAGTACATTTCTTTTGCTTTTTAGGAGGGGTAACATTCTTCTCCAGAAAATTCTTTCATAATTATATTGTATAAAATTGACTTACAGTCTTTCTTCTTCTGCTTTAATCCTTTACACCGAATGTACCTCTTCAGTTAGGATACATATAAATTGTGAGGTATGCTTGTAAATTTCAGGTACTTTAACATTAAAGACACCTTTGTGCTTATCAGTCAGCACCTTTGCTTTAACCCCATGACTCTGTCAGATAGATGCATGGTAGGACCTCTGCCCTGCTGTGGTGTTAATCAGATGAGAAGGATCCTGCTGGGACTTGTGGTAATTACAGTGGGATGGCTCATATCTTCCTGAACTTTCTCCATGCCTTCATTTCTCTTAATACCAACAGATATACTAATGAAAATAAGTGTTAATTATGTCAGTTTATGATGTCCCTCTTTCTTGACAAGTTAGTTTAATGGTAACTATCAGTGTACAAGAATTCCACTGGCAACTTTTCCAGTTCATCTGTTCCCTCCTTTCTTTGACATAACTGCCTTGAATATTTTTTTATGATAACACATAGGTGAAAACAAGTACAAGATTTTCACGTGTCTTTTTTGTTGATATTCAAAGAGTTCTCTATTGAGAACTTGTTGTGTCTTTTACAAATTCTCATATGGTATTTATAAATTCTTAATATTTTTACAGACCAGGTTAGCAGTGAGGTTTTAGGAAACACAAGTCAGAAACTCAGATAATCATATATTGTCTTAGATCTCTACCTAGGTAAAGAAGCTGATATGATTTGCACATCAAGGAGGAAGTGAAATTTTAATCTAGAGTATGACCAAAATAATGTAAACTATTAATTCTTTTCTAAGAGCTTGCAATTTAAGTTTTCCTCTGATTCTGTAAGTTAGAATTAATCATCACTTGTAATACAACTATACAACAATAATAATAATAACTGATATTTAGTAATGTCTTTCTCTTATTTAATTTAGATTTCTAGACTTTTAGTTCTTACAGAACTAGAAATTTGATAATAAAAATTATTCAGTTATGTTAATTCTTTTAAATAAATTTAATGACAGTATTCCACTCATTTGTTTCAGAATGTCTGTTTAGCAGTACTGAAGTAACCAAGCTTATGAAGAACATTTTGAGAATTCATTTCAAATATCTGAAGTAATGGCAATCAAATAATAAACACAAGATAATTAACTTTTAACTTTATCACTCTGCATATTAATTTTTATGGTGGAAGTGATAACACCTACAAGAAAAGAGGTAAAGCAGATTGTGACCTTTGTTGGCACTTGTGAAATATTTGGTAGAAAAGGATGAACTTTTTTTAAAAAGAATATCCTGGATCATTATTTCATAGCTGCAGCTAAATAAGAAACAAAAAAAAAACACAAGGAAAGAAAATCTGAAAGCTTGCAAAGCATATTTTGTGTTATCGCATCTGGACTTTTCTTAATCAGAACAGATTCCAGTGATTTGCTAATTTCATCTATCTTTTCACCTGTGCATTTAATATACAGATCTTATCAGTTTATCTGTCAATTCTGTGTAAATATTTGCCAGAGAAAACACATATCATATTGAAATAGAAGTCCATTGTAAGAAGTCTGAGTTACCAAGATTGAAATCCAGCTAAGAAATTTTCATAAAGAAAACTGTTAAAACTATTATACCTTTCTATTGGAAGCACAATATAATCACAGTATATCCTGAAGTGTTTTCAATCATGTAATTACAAACGTAGAAACGTGTTTATATGTAACAACAAATGTGAAAACATGACACACAATATATTCACTAATATAAAAATAAGAGATTTATCTTTCCAGAAACTCTAGAATTAAATTATCTCAAATTTTATGAGTAACTGCATTAGGCTCTAGTCATACTTTGTCTTGCATGAGCCATGATTTTTTAATGATTCCTAAGATCATGGTTGATTCTTCTGTCAACTTTCAGCTCTCAGAAAGGTTCAGAGTTAGCAAAGATGCTAAGAACTGTGAGAATGAGGCATGAAGACAACTGAATGGATGGAAAGACAGATAGATAAATGGAAATTTATGTCTTTATGTAGGAAGAGCATGTATAAATGCTTCTTAACAAAAAAAATAGATGGCAGAAAAGAGTAATTTTCTACTTTTTCATTGTAACTTAGCAAGTAGATTTTTTAAAATTGCAAATGTAGAAAACAGACACCAACTCAACTTCCAATCAAACAGATTTATATAACAGGTCACCTTTCAATCATTTTTAGATTAACTTAAAATTGCTGTCAGCTTGTTTTAATTTCTTCTTCAAATTAAGTAATATTCAACTGCACAGTGAGCTCAGCCCACAGAAAAATGCACTTTTTCCGCTGAAGAAAATCTGAATACTCCAATCATTAATTGCAATGTCTTATAGGTCAGACGTTTCAAAAAGTCTAAAGAGTTTGAGAGTTACTGTCACTTACCAAATAATCTGAAATTATTTGAGACCAAATAAGATTGGGCTCCTAAATGACTTGGACACTTTTGAAAATGGAACTTCTTGCAAGCACTCTGATAGAATTTTTTGTGACATTTTTGTCCGGGTCAAATTTCATGCTTGAGGTTTAACCTTCATTATTGCACTTTCATGTCAGCAGGATACTGCTAATATAAAAGATATTATCAGTCTAAAAGTCGCATGTTGAATTAAGCATTCAGTCTCCAGCTGTGTGCATTTTTTTGTTGTTCCTTGCTTTTTAACATAGAATTTTTTTGCATACCAATTGAGATATTCATATCTTCAATCTTAAGTTATTTTGCTTCATGTTTTTTTGGGTTTTTTTTTTGGTTTTTTTTTTTTGGTTGGTTGGTTTGGGTTTTTTTTGTTTTGTTTTGTTTTTTTGTTTTTTTTTTCTTTTGTTCTTTTTTCTCATGCCTGCCTTTTCCATTGGCTCCAAATCTGCAGGTCTCTAGTGGCAGACTTGACCTAGAAATGGGTATGTTGTGGTGGATTAACCTTGGCTGGAGGCCAGGTACCTAATAAAACACTATCACTCCTCAACAGGAGCAGGAGAGAAAAAAAACTGACAAAAATCTCATGGGTTGAAACAAGGGCAGGGTAATAATTCATCAATTATTATAATGGGAAAACAGACTTAAATTTGGGGAAATTAGTTTGATCTGTTACCAAGAAAATCAGAGTAAGATAGGTTTCTCGAAGACAAATCTTGAAACATCTCTTTCAGATAAGGTGTCCCCCACCTCTCTTTTTTTTCTGGGTTCAACTTCATTCTCAATTTCTTTACCTACTTTCCATTAGCAGCACAGCGAGATGGGCAACGAGTACTGTGGTCAGTTCAGGTTGTCTTTGCCACTCTATCTCAGCAATATTTTCCCATGTTCCATTGTGGCGTTCCTCCCATGGGAGACAGTTCTCCATGAACTTCTCTAACATAGGTCCTTACAACAGACTAGAGCTCTTAAAAACGTTTCCATCATGAGTTTCTTCTACATGGTGAAGTCCTCCAGGACTGGACTGCTCCAGCATATGCTGTCCATGGAATAATCTGTTCTACCAGGACCCTGCTCCAGCACATATTCTCCGTGGGATTAGAGCTTCCTTCAGGCATATCCACTTGCTACAACATGGAGACCTCCGTGGGGTGCAGTGTGACTATCCACTTCACCGTGGTGTTTTTTGGGCTGCAGGGGTACAGCTGCCTCAGCCTGGCCCTCACCACAGTCTTCAGGGGAATCCCTGACATCTGGAGCACCTCCTGCCCCTCTTTCTTCACAGACCATGGTATCTGCATAAGTTATTTCTCTCACATATTCTCATTTCTCTCTGCCACCAGTAGGTTATGCAGTAGGTTTTTTCCCTACTTTAAATATGTTATCACAGAAGTGCTACCACCACTACCACTGTTTCTATTAAGTATACTTTCATCTAAGTCTTGACTGGATAATTTGTACTTCACCTTGATCTGAGAGATTCCTTAAAGCTTTTTTCTTGTTGTTGTTGCTCATGGCAAATTAAGAAGCTTCTTCAGTAATCAGAGGGAAAAACTCTTTTTTACTTCTGGAGACTCCAGAGCAAACTGACCAGTTAAATTTGGAAATGAAGGATTGAGAAGATGAGCAATGTATTTCTCTTAATATAGAAATAAATCCAGACAATTTGAAGATCATAATAAGGAGGAGGGGATGTTAGACAAAAAAAAACTTTGACTGAATGGAAAAAAATAATTTCAAAATATAATTTAGGAATTTATTAACATTGCTGAAGTAGAGAATCATAGAGGGAAAAAACTACTGAGTAAGCAGTCTTGCCCTAATACCTTCAATGAATAGCATAACAAGAAAAAGCACCAGAGCACTAAAAGCTCCAAGAGAACCTAAAGCCCTCCACAACATTACTTAATTCTTATGAAAGCTCCCTCTGCCTTTGTTTTGCCTATTCATAGGAAACATTGCATTAACATACCCTGCAGCTCTTGATAATGGATTTATCCTTTAGCTGACTGATGACACCATCCTTGATTTCATTTTGTGCTCTGAAACCTTATGATAAATCAAAAGATTTATTTGCCTTCACTCTGTGCTTTCTTGTGTCCTCTCCTTAAACAACTATCTAGTGAGTGGAACAAAATTATTCCTTCTATCACATGGCCTGATTGGTGAGTTGCAGGAATCCTCAACTGGTGTATAACTTGCTTTTCTTTGACCGATCAGTACCAGCATTGCCTAGCATTATTATAAGACTGTGATGAAACTTTATAAACCTTTTTATCTGAATGATGGAGAGAGGAGTGATAAGTCTTCAGCTAATATAGAAAGTTGTAGTCTTCTAAATTTAGTGGAAGATGTATATGGTAACTGAAGACCTGGACTGATCATTAAAAAAAAAAAAACACTCATAGCAAAATCCTTCAGTAAGCCTGGTTTCTTTACAGTATTTTAGCAATACATTTATAGAAAACGGAAACCTTATTTGATAGCAAAGTAAGTTTTGAAAAAGGTCTTTTCTGGACTAATACTGAGTTTTGTTAGGATATATGAGGCTGACATAAAATACTCTACAATGCAGCTTTGGAATCCCTGCCCTTTTCTCTTACTCACCAAAAAAATGAGATGGTTGCCCATTTCCAAGGCTGTGCTTAATTGCAAGGAACAGCAAATTAATTAATGTAAAAATAATGTAAGCATACATATTCCTCTTCAACCAAAGTATCACTTTCATCACATGAAAAGGAGAATTTTTCTTACCATCCAGTCTGCTATAGAAATATACACTATTCAGAGAAAGGACTTATCAATTCATAAAATCCAACATAATCTGAATTGAAGATGTGTACAAATTATAATGTGCTCTGAAATTTCACTTATGATTTGAATAATATTAGTAAGAGGATCTAGGCTAAGTTAAGTATCACCATTTTTCTCTTTCTCAGTAAAAAAATGTCTTTCACAGAGCAAATCTACAACTCAATTTCTTTTTTGTTCACATCAGTCAACATTTCCATCATAAAAATGGTTTCATATGATCTTTATGACCATTATATTTACTTAATTCTCTGAAGCATATTCAGTATGAAAATGTTTGCTGCTTTGCTGCTTCTTTTTTTTAATTTTATTTAAAAATAATAAACAGAGACATCTCATTTTAATTTGCATTTATATTTCAGAATGTGGAAAGCAGAATGTATCATCCATTCCCAGAAATTTCTTTTTGGCTTAATTAATGGACAAGAATTCTGTAAAAAATTTGATCATTTAGTGTGAAGTATTAGTACATATAGTGATCCAAATGTAAGATGTATCCCAGGTATCTATCCCGAACTCACAAGGTGGAGACAAAAAACCTTATATTCTAAAAGTATGATGAAATTTTTGGTAAACAAACAAATTTGTTGTTAATGCTATTAACTAAACCTATTAAATGCCAGAATATTGTTTAAAAATGAAAATGGTTGAGTTTTGACCAACAAAGAGTTTTTTAGACAGTTCAGCTCTCCCTGCAACCAAGTATTAATGTCTATTACTTTCTATATAATCAATTATCTTCACGGTCCCAGTCAAAGGAAATCTTGACCGAAAGATAACTTTTATTGGATTATTAATATATTGTTAAATCATACAGACCTTTAGAAGTTTCATCAGCCACAATTAAGACATGAAAATCTAGACTTTTAGGGACAAACTGAATTTCTTGCTGAAGATTTTAAGCATTACACAGCTATGAATCATTTATCTTAAAGATCTACTGAATCATCCACTGTGTGAAATTTTGACTGGAGCATGGAAATACATGTTTAGTAGAAAAGAAAGTGATGTTTTACAAATGTAAGCTGAAAGGCTACCCAAGATAATTACACTTGCCTTGCTTCTTGCATTCCATCAAACACATTTTTCTTTTTATAAATTTTTAGAATATTTTTCCTCTTTCAAGCATTAAAGGTCCCCTGTATTTTCAAACTGTGGAATGAAGGCACATCCTTTATCTGTTCTCTTTGTCTAATTTTGCATGCTGCTGGTTTCAATAAATTTGTAATACATATTTTTGGTACTGGGGGAAAATCAAAAGGCTTATATGTTCATATATATATATAAATAACTAAAGATGAGAGGCCAGGCAATAAAATCCCTGTAATTTAGAACTGTATAAGATGATTTATTTAATTAGATATTGTTATTACAGTAAGTCTCAACAGTGAAGAATTATTATAAATTATTATTTATCTCTGACTAGAATAGCTGAATTATTTTGCAATAAACATAAATAATGCTTCTATGAAAATAAAGAAACACAGGTCTTGGAAAATTTTTCAAGTAAGGTTAATTTTATAATAATTTTCCATACTGGGGATCTTGACTAGGCCTCCACACAGCTAAATAAGAGTCAAACACAGGGCCTCAAGTTTTGAATGGCTGTTTCAGATCTGGAAATATGTGTGTACATATATATATATATATTTACTCACTCATATCTATGCATACATATGTGTATGTATGTGTATTATTTATTGCATATCATGCATAAGATATTATATATTATATCTGTTTTATAATCTGACATCCTGGTGTGACTTCTAACGATTGCTATACCAAAAGACCCAGGGTCTACTTGAAACCCCAATCTCATAAATCCAAAGTCTTAAAAAAAGCACATCTACTCTATGTAAGTATTGTAAGTCAGGAATTAAATGTGAACACCGGCTCTCAGTCTTCTACCATTTTAGTTAGCTCTCAAGGCCAGCTGTGAATGAGTCCCCTGTAAGAGTGAATGAGTAGAGTTTGGAGCATATTTTGGAAACTCTTGCCCCAAAAGGTCAGTATCCAGGACTGCATTCGTTTTGTATTTCTTCATGTTATGGTCCTCTGGCACTTTTCTAGCACCATCACTCTGAACTATCCCTCCCACACTCCCTTACATAATATCCTTTATAGGAACATTCTCTAAAGGTCTTTTCAGGTCCATTCTAACAAATACCATTCTGAAGGACTAAAAAGCCTCCTTGAATTATTTTGGACAAGTTGAAATGAAAAATATATTGAACAGAAGGCCACAAAAACATGTGATATATGTGTCAATGCTACAAGAATGCCCTACAAGATCCATTGAGGATTCACAGCTCAAGTTATCTGTTGAGGAAGTGCCTGTCTGTTCTAGAAGGAGTCAGGTAGATGTTAAGCTGTCCATGCCATTTGGTCTTGGGGCCAGGGCTGTCTTTTATTTAGCCCCAGAATATTTGGATTCATGTAAACTAAAACTTTCAAGTGGTGCTGATGAAGTGTAAAACAGAAGCAGAAAATTATACTTACATATGGTAAGCAATTCCAAAATCTAATAACTTATGATCTGTTTAATTTTAATAGGAAAACAGAAATAACTTTTTCCTTCTTTTATTTAAAAATAAATACAATCTGTGTAAAATTCTGTCAACAAGAACCCCCAATAAATAACTAATATGGTCAGCCATGGGCGAGTGTTCTTTTGTTGTATTCAATAACAGATTTAATTTTTTAAAAATAAATTAAATATACTATAGAGATTATTTTTATCCTTCTGTTGCCGAGTGTATATTTTACTTTTTTCTTTCTATTTTACATTTTTAATGTGAAGAACTAGCTATGCTGTGATGAAAAGAGTTACATTCAAAAAATTGACAGCGTTCACTGATGTTGCTTTGGGTCTTGCTGTGTGTTCAGTACCGGGGATGGAGGGAGTGTTTCACAGTTCTATTTGGATCTCAGTAAGAAAGATACAGAAGCAAATAGTGTAATAAAACATCTGTTTCAGAAAGAGAAAATAATGGCAGAAATATAAATAGTGAGTAAATCTTACTTCCCTTTGGATGTTTGGAGCCTTGTGTTCATGCAGCATCAGACATCACAGAGAGCCCGGATGTATCTTCCCATTGTGCACTGCTTGGATCCTGCCTATGAAAATACTCAATCTCCTTTCCATAGCTGTTTTTATCCTGTGTAAGAAAACCATGCATCTTCTCTTGATTTGGCTGGTGTCTATCTCATACCACCCGTCAGTGCAGGCTGCCGTGTGGCTTCTAGGACATGTTCCTGCAACAGCTCCTTGTGCTAAATAAGCCTTCTAAAAAGCCAATGTTTTTAAAGAAACATATTTTTCAAACTATCCTTCAAAGTCCAGAAATCTTATTGATACTTTAAAAATTTCCTAGTAATTAGGAATGCATGCTTGCACTTAGCAGTACTTCCAGAATTATTTTATGTCTTCCTCCTGAATGTTCTGTATTTTTCATCACCTAACTGCAGAAATATTTGCTATCAATACAATAATATGTACCAGATACCTCTAATTATGACTCTATTTCATCAAGTTTATGAGTGTTTCATGATTTTCAACAGCTGTGATAAAAATGGCAAGACAAATTAAAACACAGTGGCTATTCTGCTAATAGAACTGCTTTATAAATTTGGCTGATATTGTGAAAGTCTGCAAAGTCTGCAATATTTTGCAAGATATTTCCTTGTCAGATTTGGCTTTCCTCTGAAGTACACACACACACACACAAACTCTATACCATTATGGTAGGATTTTAGTACCTTATGAAAAAAGACAGTCAGGATTAGGGGAGCAGCTCCTTCTGTCTGGGTATAGATATTTCAGCTGTACATATAGAAGTTCTGCAATTTAAAGAAAGTTAGGTCATGCTACCAAATAGACAACCACCAGTGAATTGACAATACTTTAACTGGAATTCTTTACAGCTCCCATTTTTATACTCAGAGGTTTATGTGTCCTGTTATTTCCATAAAAATACATGTCTTTTTTGCTATAATTATTGACAGTATCAGCATCTTAAAAGAAAAATATGATTTACCAGATGTTACAAAGTAAAGGAAGCACCAAGTCTTACAATGAAACCACTTTCAGTCTAATTAGACAGGGTAGGTAAGACAAACATATGTAAAATATTCACTGACTAGTGTTGAGCTATACACAAGCAAATGCTTAATGTTGAATATCATAGCCTTAAGATTTAGACCAGAACACAACATATAGAATTTCCATGAAATTTTCTCTTTTAAATATTGTTCATGTGATATCAAAAGAAACATTTGCTCAACTTGTTGACATAACAAGCATAAGGGGAAAATGCTCTTCCAAATATCTCTGTGGATTCATAATGCATGTTAATAACAGTAACCCTTACTTCTGTAATTTATTAATTCATACCAGTGGAGGATTTGCTGCTAAATGATTTTCTTAAGCTTTCTCAATTCACATAAATATTAATATATCTAAACCAGGCATCTGCAGAGGAAATGAGAAAAAAGAAATTAGAGATATTTGGGGTGGGAGTGGTGGGGGTGGGGGATAAGCACTCCAGTGATGCCTTAAGTCTTAGCTTTCATATTTTTCAGATTCTGTGCTGTCTAGGGGTGTAGCTCTGAGCTTCATAATAAGTGTGAGTAGGTTCTCTTCACAGGGTGGGTAGACAAAACAATTATTTTCCAGCTTGAGACCAAGGACCACCATTGCAAGGTTCAGGCCAAAAGATATGAACAACGGGGAACTGAAGGAGAGCAAACAAGAAGAATGGGATTTCATAACCTAAAGCTATAATTGGACAATTAACTCCAATATGCAAATAGATCAAAAGTTATAAAAGTGTGAGACCTCATGACTGGTAGTACATTTTGTGACCATTTTGGGTCCATCTTGGGTGTAGCCCTGGCCTGGCTCTTGTACTGCCCAAGATGCATCTTTTAAGGCCTTTTTATAAGCAGCTACTTTATTCTTTTGGCTCTGTCTAGTCTCTGTTTTAGGTCAGCCTCTCAAGGCATTGCCAGTTTTCCAGTGTTTTACAGAACATAGATACTTTTAAAAATTGAAAATAGAGACACCCATCCATGTCTGCCTAGATTTTGTTTGATTTGGAACTAGCTGAATTCAAGAGTAGCTTTTACCTTAAATTTGTGAGAAACGGGCTGCTTTTAACTTGTGACTAACTGCAGTGATCTTTGCAGGGATTTCTGAATGTGTTAATTACCACTGGAAGTAATGTTCTGATAGAACACACCTCCCAAGGCAAATTTCTCCAGTGCAGGTAGTGGAAGAACAAATTGACTGTTTCATGGACATTTGTTCAATTGTCCATATGGCCATAGCCAAGTCAAAGGCCAGAACATACAAGGATATGAATTCCCATTCTTCTGTTCCAAATGCAAATAGTCAGAAATTACAATAAGACGGGAGGTAGCAACCAGGAGTTGAATCATGGCAAGGATATACTTGTGTTTTTAAATTAAGTAGCACCTATTATAGTACCTGTGTTCATCCCTTAGAAAGCTTTTTCTTTTAATAGCAATGTATTCACCTCAGATAAAAGAGGTCAGTTCATTTGGGAGAGTTTCAGTAGAAGTGTTCCTTTATGGTTGCTCAACAACACTACAAAAACTGGAGGAGTGGGGTATCTGTGTTCAAATGTTTGTTCTGGTATTCCAATGTTGTTAGGCTTCCAGACCCAAGTCAGAGAGATTCAAAAAAAGCTATCTGAGAGATAATCAGAGTTTTTGCAAGGATAATCTCAGGATGTGAGAATTTGAGCTGTGATCTGGACAGAAAAATATGAATACATCCAGGGACATGAAGCAGGAAGGTAGGACATCTTATCCAGAATAACTTTTGACTCTCCCAAAGGTAAATTGTGCACTGACTATAAAATTACATAACTTAATATTGAGGAAGGACAAGTACTTGAAAGTAACTGTACAGAACCTGGTGCCTGATGAAGTACTTAACCAAACCTATATTTAATCAAATAGAAGAAAATATATAATATTTTTTAAAATATTAATGAACGATTTATCACCTCTGAACTCTGAACTCTGTTGTTCCCCAAATAAATCTCTCAATACCCAAACTTCTTCCCATCCGCATTTTTAGACAACAGGAATCCTAATCAGGAATTTGTTGTCAGGAAGAAAACTCCATAAACCATAGACTGCAGCTAATTTAATTATATTAGATGTGGGAGCCTTGTGGACATCAGTACTTTAAATAATATCACTCCAAAAACCAATCAGTATCTCATGAATTTCAGAGATAATCTGAAAACTGTTTTACAAACTGGTACATCTTATTAATTCAAATATATATTAACATAGTTTTTGAAGAGATGATGGCAAAGCATATTTTCATCAGTTTTAACTCAAGTTAGACAGATTTCAACTTTTCATTATTATTTTAAGGCAAAGTACTTACAAGTGTACTTTTTGTATCTGGCACCACAGATTTTTGCACACCTAATTGGCATAGCACGTCATTGACCATTTCCTCTTGGAATACAGGGGCTTTGTTCTGCTCCCTGTCCCAGTCTTCCAGCTCAGGGTACCCCAAAAACAACTGGTCTTGTTTTAAAACCCAAGAAAAAGAAATCATTTAGTATCTCAGTCTTTTTTGTCACTCTGGAAGTCCAGGGTAGCAATTCTGCTGACTTTCCTCTTTACTTCCCAGGAATCAAAAACTATCAAGACAGCCTCCAATCATCACATCACTCACTAGTCCTTCTCTGTCCACAAACAGGTCCAGCAGGCACATCTTCCCTATTTTGCTAGCTCACCAGCTGTGTCAGGAAGCTATTTTCTATGCAATCATCGATTCCCTCTCTGGGAACCTCCTACACTGTTTCCTCTCTGCTGTGATGTATTTCCAGCAGACATCTGGTAAGTTGAAGTCCCCCATGAAAGGTCATGAGACTTCTCCCAGCTCGTAGAATATTTCTGCTGTCTTTTTATCTTGGTTGAATGGTCTGTGACAGACTCCCACCAGGATGTCTGCCTTGTCAGCCTTCCCCCTGATTCTTACCCCTGAACACTTGATTTTCATCACCATCATTAAGCTCCAGACACTCAAACCCCTCCCTAGTATAGAAGGTTACCTCACTGCCTGTCTGTCCTTACTGAGACCTACTGAAGAGTTTATAGCCATCCTTTGTGGCATTCCGGTTGTGAGAGTCATTCCACCATGTCTCCATGATGATAATTTGTTATGGATTTCTTGCTGTCCAATGTCTTCTAGCTCCTCCTGTTTGTTGCCCATGTCTGTGTGCTTTGATGTTCATGCCAGGGAGCTGGAGGTCTGAAAATGCTCAGTATTTCTTGTCTTTGTTGTGACAATACTATTTGTAACATTTTTCTGACTTGCCTGTAAGATTTTATGTGGTTGCCTTAACATGCAGAAGATTTATTTTTTCAGATGTTTTTATTGACAGTAGTTAAAAATTTGGATGGATGTTTAAAGCAGCAGATATGTTACTTTGTTGCAAAAAGTGGGAGCTGATATAGCAAAATGAACTGGGCAGTGTGCAAACCTAAATTTCCAAATAAATTATTAAATCATGTACTTATCTCTATTATGTTAGTATCTGACCACTGTTAAGAGTTAATATTGATGCTCCTTAATCATATGTGATGGGAAATTTTGAGGCAGAACCATAATCTCTGTGAAATGAGTGGCCTCCATTTGAAGTGCAGTGAGAGCTATTGTCAGAACTGATTGTCTGAGAATTCATTGGAGATTTTATGAATAGGATAACTTAAAACTGGTCTAGAAATGATCTAGTCTTCTTATTGCCACCAAACAGGATTGTTGTGGGTCATGTATCTTGACAGAAACTTGTCCAGACAGGTCTCAGTCTACCACCAACAAGGATCACAAAATATTCTAGACAAATTATTATTGTGTTGAACGTTTTTACTATATGAAGAGAGTTCACATTTAAATTCATTGTTTCTCAGAGGGATTAAATGTACACATAGTCTGTAGGAGGCTATACACTGGAAGTTATGCATATTACTTTGCAGAATGGAGCTCTAGATAAATATCTTCCAAACTGTCCAAAAAAGGTTGCATTATGAGTTTTAGGCTGTAGATATTCACCATCTTCTGGGCCATTTCCTGCAGTAAAACAGCATGAAGATCTCTAATAAAAAATTATTTCTTATTGAATATGATTTTTAACTTGTGGATCTGAATACATAATGTTTGAATAATCTTGGGGGGAAAAAAGAAATGTTGAATTCATAGAAAAATGTAATGTTTATGACTTTTAAACAAATCCTTCTTTGTTTAAAAAAACTTTTTTTTAAACTTTTGGGATAGGAGAACTTTTTAGGATAGGAAACAGTTCAAAGTCATCATGAATATCCAACTATCTAAATGATACAAAGATTTTTTTTTCCTTTAAAATGTATTCTTCATCTTTTATTTCTAGATCAAACATTTGTATGGCATCCATTCTTTTAGATTATGAAAAATATTTTCATGCAACTGCCAAAATTCTGATAGCTCCTCTCTTGAACAGATGTAGTAATTACTAGAAATTTCCTGAGACAGTCAATTCTCCAGAGATTTCCTGCCTGTTTGCCAATTAGTATGGATAGTTGGATAAGCAGCCAAATTTTTGTGATGTTTATCTGAAGCATATCAGTGAGCCTGTTGTGGTTCATCCATTGCTAATGAGAGAATTAAATTTACACAGATGTATGTATACTGTTGAGAATATTATTGGTAAAATCTGTACCACTTAGAAGGCAGGGTCCATTTTGTCATTAATTTCAATGGGACCGGAATGTAATCCATTGTACAAAAGTACTGCATAAAGCAGATGATTCAAAATGAAGCTACAGACTGCTGCCTGTGCTAGAATTCTACAATCCTGAAGGAAAATAAAGTACATAAAAGAAACACTGCAGTGAAAATTTTTCAAATACTCTATTACCTTACATATTGGGAAGTTGTATATAAGTTGTATATTTGACAGCTGCAGAGAAATTCTGTTCTACTTAAATTATGTCAATTACAGGTATAAATAAAACTAAGATCTGAAGGTAAGTAATAAATTTATAAATTATAAATAAATTAATAAATTATAAAGTAATACATTATAAATAGAGGGTTTTAAAAAAAATCTTCTCACATTAGTATTTTTTTATAATTTGTCATAAAGCTACAAGCTCCCTTGATATTTTTGTTCCACTTGTCCTTATTTAGCTTCCAGTTGTTAATTAATAAAATCAGCTGCTCTGCAGGTTTTCCTAAACATCCCAAAATTTTGTTTTGGGCATTTTAGCTGTTTCACTAACTTGGTTTTGGAGACTTTTTTTGTCCTATTTTTGATCATATAAATTTATATTCGCTGTACTGCATATTTATACAGCCTATTCTCATTATACTCATTCCTCATCTTCAAATGTCTTCCTCACAGCCAGCTTGATTCTACTAATTCAACTACTGCATGCCTTTGCAATGCCCTTCCATATGAGATCACGAACAGTGGATTGGCTCTGTTTTCCAGTCAGAATTAAAACCCCATTTGTTCAGCTTGACTTATGCTTAGTGACAGCTCTGTGTATTTCTCACTGTGATGTGCATACATGAAGGACACAGTATAAAGATACACTAAATTATATTGGGTTGTGTGGAAAATGTGGAAAATGTGATTGGAGTAATTACCACCGCCCAAGTTTTTATCCTTGTTTTCATTAAAGTCACTGTTATGCCAATGGCAGAGATAAATAATAGAATGATTTTATTAGTGTTGGTCTTGTCTAAAATGTGAATGACAAAAAAAAAAAAACCAAACAAAACAATAAAGGAGACAGCAAAAATATAATGTAAAAATCACAAAAGCACGTCTTAATAGGGCAGGTATAAATGTCATAAATGAAGACCAAATATATGGTGGTAATTATTCTTACTTCAATAAGTTCAGTTCATGATATATAAAGTGGGGATTGCTTGTAAAAAAAAGATAATCAGACAAAATAATCATTTTATTGTGCCATGCTCTCAGTTTAACACTATGTTCAATTTCTTCTATTGTCTAGAGTGCTTTAGAGGATGTTACACTGTATGGGCTAACTTGACTAAAACATTTCACATATATGTGGGATTATTTCCTATTTCTATGGTGTTTGCAGAAACTTTGGGTTGAAAAAACCTCTCTGAACCAGTTCCAGGAAAACAATGGTTTTTCTTAGACTGCTTATCACATAGTTACAATTATTACTATTTACTGTTAGTTGCTATTTTTTTTAGTATTGTTAACAATTTTTTTAGGATCATATTTTACCGGTGTAGCATTATCTTGACTTTACTGCCTGCGTCTCTGGAAAAACTATGACAGTATGCTTTTCATTGCACATAGTCCTTCTCCAGCTATTGCATAAATATCAAAGTTTGGGCTATACTTTCAGCTACATACTCATTATTCCAGTCTGGGAATGTGCTGTACTTTTATGGGAGATAGAACTATATTTCATAATCCTTCACAGATCACAAAGCTTCATCAAATGCTCTGTCTACAGAGAAGCTTTGTAGAGTAATCACCTTGCAATTTATGAATGTGTCTATTTCAGCATTGTCTACCTATGCTGTTTGAAAAATTGGTAATTCCTGAAGGGGTTATTTTCCTTACATGGAAGTCATGATTCAACAGTTTGTTCCAATTCAACAATATAACTTAACATGTATTTTTTAGACTTTTCCTAATTGAAGATAGTCTGAAATTTAAATTATTTTTAACTGGTCTAGCTCTATGGAAGTGAGTGGAGCTAGGGTAATTTTCACCAGTTCAGAATAAGATGAAAAATTTATGGTTTCATTCACTAAATTATCAAAACATGTTGATTTTGCAGAGTGATTAAAACTAGAAGTTGGTACCCCTTAACAAGAAAGGAAAAAACATTTTTCAAAGTTTAAAATCAGTAATTTGCTTTGAATCAACTCAGCAAGGACCAACTGCTGCAAGAAGGCACCAAGAGAAATCGTTATAACAAAAAATTATTTTCCAAGATGCAGTAAAGAATCAATATTTAAAGTTTACTCTTGGTAAATATCATTGTGTAGTGAACATGACAATAATTAGTTCCATGGAATGTCCTTCACACTGAATGGCAGTAGTGATAGGAGAGTCACAGCACAATACAATACTGTGAAAACAGTCAACTTCTTATGTAAGTAGAAGTAATGCTGTCAGAAATGTCATTAGAACATTGTAGTCTTGAAGTGCCATATTTGGAAAAAACTGTTTATTTGATGACTATCACACCAAAATTGATTCAGTATTCAAAATCAATTTTAAAATAATTTTTTAATTAAGCCTTGGTCGTAGAGAACTGCAAGACGCTGACAGTGAAGTGTCATAGCAGTCATAATTCACTTTCTCATGCTCCCAGTATTTTAAAAATTGCAGCTATTTAAATTGTAAACTACCTATAATATATTTCTACCAATGTTTTTTTTTCAATGAGAAGACAGACTCATGAAAACAAACCAAAAAGAAGTTTGTCATTTCATTTTATAGGAAATGCATAAAACCCCCCCAGTAAAATTCTAAGAAATAATTACCAATGTAGAACAATATTTTAAATATAACTAAAGTATACTGGAAAAAAATAAAAAGGTAAATTCTTTATAAACATAACAATGAGTAGTTTGGATATTGAGATCTATGAAATTTAATTCCTTGAACCTCTAGGAATGTCACAGCCTCACATGTATCTAACTCACATTTTAAAACTTCCCTTAGCCTTACATCTGTGAGTGAAAGTTTCTTACAATTTCTAAATCATTTAGATGTGTTTGAAAATGTAACTTCTGGCTAAAGAAATTCTTGGAGTTATTTCATTACAAAGATTTGTTCTTTGACTGCTTCTTTTTTATAATGTTGTAACAAAAGAGCAGAGAGAAGATGTAGGTCTCCAAGTTAATTTCAAAGTTAAAAGGTAGATTTTCCATTTCTTATCAGCTGGACATAAAATTTTCTGCTGATCTTTGACAATGTGAATCTTTGAAGTATATTGGCTATTATTTTCTTCATTCACAGTAAAAACTGAAAAGTACATTAACTGGTGCTTTCATTTTCAGTATGTGATTCCAAGTGCAGAACTCTGTCTTATAAAGATCTGTAGTTGCTGATAAGAATTAACAGTGTGAAAGATATGCTTGGCCTGTAGATATGCAGCTTTTTATATCTCATGTAAGATACAGACAAGAATACACAATGTTCAGTCAAGTATTTGATTACTAGGCTGAAAAGCTGTTACATTAGTATGGAAGGTAAATGATAAGATTCAGACCTTTGAGGTGAACAGAGGAAAAAGGATGCATCAAAACAAGCAGGCTGCACATCTCTTCTAACCAAAGGGAAAAAGCCACATCTATATTAATCCAAAAAGAATGTAGACTGACAAACATATAATCTCAGTAGACATGATATAGCCTTTCTTTTAGAGCTAAGGAAGCAGAGGAGGGAAGAAAAGGGCAATAGCATAAATTATGCAGTGTTTGTAATTTTTAGATATAGGTGATGTTAAGGAAAGGAAAAGTGCATAAAAGCTATTCCTTCTTTTGTGGCAGACATTTCCTTTGCTGATTTCAGACAAGAGACCCTTGTAATATGTGAAACTCCAAATCCTGCTCCTGAAATTGAACTCACTAGAGCATAGAGGATTAAGTAGGACTGAAGTGTGATCACCAGAAAGAAGGTCTGAAAGAAGACTTAGAAAAAAGTAAAAAAGACAAAATCAATTGGTTAATGCTTAAAATATAATTAGTTGATTCCTTTCTCCTTTTTCCAGAAAATAAAAACAACATCTGCTCTGTCCAAAAATTGCAAAACTTTTCTTTAATGTGTCAATTCCTTGAATGCTAAAACTAATTTTATTTGCCACTGGTCTTCATGCACAACAAATTCATATGATAGTTAATCATAGAGGAAACTCTGCATAGGCCAGTACACATGGCCATGTATACATTCCAGCTCCCGGCTCTTTACCAGGCAGTGCTTCACACAGAGTTGGGCTAAGCACACCTTCACTACTATGGTGAAAGCCTTAATTTCATATAATTTCCTATTCTCTGGAAGGCTGTGCCATCAGAAAGGAAAAACAGTGCAATTCCTGCAGTTGAACAATTGAGACAACAGAAGGAGGAGGCACATATATATGTATGACTGGTTATAGTCAGCTATGTTGACACTAGCTATAGGTGTGACTAGTTATAGAAAAGAAGCTAATGTCACAAAGAAAAGCAGCATTCTTCCTCTGATGATTCCTTTCTGGTGCAGCCAATCTGATACCAAATTTTGGGCTGTTAGGGAAAGGATAATATTGGAGTTAAATCTGGACCAATACTGGCAGAGGCAGAGTTCTCTCGCTTGAGCAGAACATCAAGCAAAAGAGTACAGGAAAAATAGACATTTTAGCTATGTTAAGAGGTACTATATTCTTATGTATTTGTATTAATATCTTGTATTAATACCTTGCATTTTTTCTTAGGATTTTATTTCCCAATTTCATTATACCTGAAAATAATTTAAAAAAACAGATTTTCAGGAAGTCAGTATTACATTGAAAACTCTGGCTCCTCTAAGCCCTCTTTTTCTTTTCCTTTAATTTGGAAAGCCAGAAAGAGAGTCAGAATAAATTATTGTCTAAGTTTGGTAAGAGGTGAAAGCTTTGTGTGGTGTATGTCTGGAAGAATTTTATTTCTGTATTATAATAGAGAATGTCATGTTTACATTATAAAAGGAAGCACAGACAGGATAAGTATCTAACTAAAATAAGGAACTTGTTAAACAAACAGGTTCCTAGTGTTTTCCTCACTCCCTCAACTCTAAACATTATATCATGTTTCTCCTATGGATAAGGAAAAAGCAATGAAATCATTATGTATTGAAAGAGTAGGAGCCAGGAGTTCATAATTGTTTATGACTGCTACAACTGGAAAAAAGTCCCCATTATACTTCTGATTCATTTTCATGATCCATTGACCAGCTGGTATGAGAAGCACCATTAATGAAGCATGAGATTTCATGCAGTTTGGCTACCCAGCAGGAGATATACTTCACCTTATGCTGATTCTCTTTTTACTGAGCTCCCACAGCCAGAAAAGTCGATGTGCTAAGGACACATGGAAAAAAAAAAAGATATGTGTATATAATTCAGTCTTTGGATATCACTGACAACTATCACACTGCTTCTTGGAGTGACAGCTTTCAACAGAGCATTGCCCTGTGAAATAGAGTACAGAGCCACACACTGTGAAAGGAAAAGTGTAAAATCAAAGGAGTTTTGTAACATCAACTATTCAGTGAGGTTTTAGGTACTTTTAACAAAAGCAATCCAGGACTTTTTCTTTCCTATAAGAGTCAATACTGGAAGCAAATTATATTTTATATATCTTAACTCTCAGTAAAAACATGAAAAAGACATGGAAGCATTTTTAAAGAAGATTCTCACATTTACATAAACATAACTAATAACTAACATGCTTGAGTTTTTTCAGATGCCATTGTACATATTACATACATTTTCTTCCTAAACTAATCTCATTATAGAAGAAACCTCTATGATGCCTCTGCACAATAGGTATGAAATAATGACCAAAAGCCTAAATCTAGTTCAGTCCCCAAGACTCTTTGTTAAGTATTTCACTTCTGCCCTCTGCGTATTCTGGTCACTTAAGATGAAGGATGAACTGAAGAGTTTTGTTTGACTCTGTATGAAAATTAACAAATGGTCTCAGAGTATGTTCTTATTTAATTTTGGTATGCATTTCCGTTTTAACATCCCAAACTTGAATTTTCAAAATGCTGCTGAATTAAATACTACTGAAACTGTAGTAGAAAAATTGGCAAAGGATATCACTGATCTGGGATTGGGTATCTGAGGGATGTGTGGCAACAGCTAAACTTCCCTAGGTTTGCATGTCAGATTTCAAAGTCAGGAGGGCACAATTTATTTTACTTTGTTCACTGAAATGGGAAGAGAGGATGATCAGCTTTTTGTAGGACTGCTTCTTAGTGGTTCAAAGAGCAATAGAAAGATCTAATTTCACTAGAGTAAGAAATTCTAAATATACCCTAGGCTATGACAGAGATTATTGTAAATCACTCATGTTATTACAAAGATTAATGTTTGGGTAAAAAGGAATCCAAAGAGTAAGCAGCAAGAAACTTTATAATGTGATGGTAATAAATAATATGGGAAGATATACACAGTCTAGTAAAAAGTAAACACATTCTTTATGTTACTCTATGGATATCTGTTGTCCTCTGACCTCCATTTACACTTTATACCAAAAATTATACCCAATCGATTCCTATCACCATTGCAGGTAATTCAGATAGGGTCAGATGGTCTAAGGGGAATAAAAAGACTAAAATTCAAAGCAACTCCCACTGTTCTTTGGTATTAAAAGCCTATACATAACTTCTCCTCCCTTTTTAGCTCTGCTGTGGGATTCAGAAGATGCTTCAGGCAAATGAAAAAGCTGGAAAAAAATTAACATCCCAAATTCTGACTAGCCAGAGGAGAGTGAGAAATTTATAACAATAAAACCAGACTGGCTTCAAGAAACAACAAAAAAAAGTCTAATTCTCTGAGTAACTGAAAACAGAGAAATTTGAATTGTTGTATGTGCCTTTTAAAGAATGAAATGTGGGGACTAAATATTATTATGAACCGCAGCTTGGTCATTAGGAGATTATGAAGTCATATTAACTAGCTAAAATCACAAAGATACATTACAAAACCACAGGAAGCCGTGATGGCAATTTATGTCATAATCTCAGCTAAAGATTTCTGAACAGCTATTAGCTACAGCACTTCCACCCTGATGAAGTTTTTCATTTTTTCCAGTCCCCCTTCCTTCCTAGAAAGGCAAATTGTGCCAGAAGACTTTTCCAAGTTAATTACTTGCTGAGTGAAGCACAGTCACAGGCTGGCTACAGCTTGTCTCTATTTTTGGGTGCCGCTCGCCACTCCAATGCATTGAACAAAGTAGTGGGTCTGAAAGTATAAAATAAAAAGCAATCATTTCTATTTTGCACACTAAAATACCAGGGAAAATAAAATGTAGCTTGGAATCTACAAGTGAAATTGGTATTTGCCAATTTTAATCTACCTGAACACTCTCATTTTCCTAAAAAGTGTTGCAAGATTTTAAATGACCATAAATAACCAGCATCTCAGTTTTCTCATCACTAAAATATAGCATTTATCATCCACTCTATATTAGAGTTAATATACGGTGGAAAGCGAATATTTAGTTTATTTCACAATTCTGTTGTGAGCCAAAGGAGGTTTGTCACAGCTGTTGAGGTTAAGAAACATCTGCTAGAAATTAAAATTTAAATAAATTTAAATAGTTCTATAATGAGAAGATATTAAGAGTGTAATATATAAAAAAAAATCTCTTTAAAATGTGACATTTATTGGAATAAAATAAAAGCCCTCACAAAAATAATGCAATTCTTAATATGAAATTGAATAATTATGAGATGCCATTTGCTTGAGTTTAGTTATTAATTTGGTGATAAGATAGAAATTTTGCAGATTTATACATATAAAAAGTAGTTAATTCCCCAACAGAAAGTTAAAATATATGAACATGACATTAATGAATTCAGAGGCTTTCTTTGGGAGAACAATTAATGAAACTTGCTTATTCATTGCTGGAGATAATAAATAGCTTTGCAAGTGTGTAAAAAGATAAAAAATAAACTGGATACCTGCTAAACCTTCTTATTTTAAATATCTAGTCCTTAAAAGTCTACTTCAGTGCCATATTCAGAACATCTGGCAAAAAGCCAGACATACCAAGTTTAGTGCTGTACTGAAGATTATCAAAATTCAGAACTCAATTAATGTTGAGATATTTTAAATATAAGTTTCACTACAGTGCTACTTGGATAACAAAGGCAGGTATAACAATTCTGCAAGGTGATGAAAAAAGATCTTGGAAGAGAATTGTGAGTCTGCAAACATAATAACAAAAAGGTTTCTCTGGGTTATGAAATACCCCAGGCAACTCCCTGGAGCCCTAAAGTAATCTGGAGAATATTTTGGTCTGTCCTTTAAATTACAAAGGTTTTTGTTCTGCAGAGAGAAGAGAGTTTCACAAATGACATTTTTTAATGAAACACTTTTTATCTTACAAAAATTATCAACCAGTTAATATCTTCATACAAGCCTATCTCAAAAGACATCTCTGACAGAATCAAGAAAGGAGGAATGAAGGTTGCCCACACTGTTACTTATCTGGACACAAGTGAAATTATAATGAGACAAATAGTGGAAATTGTTCTCATTTTTTCTCTTGCAAATACAGACCACAAAGAAAAGGAATTTTAGTCTGCAGGAAGGAACAAATGATTGGGGTGGAAACTGGAGACAGAATGGATGCATACTGCTGTTGATAAGCAACAGGCAACTAACTACTCCTAATAAGGATATCTAGCCTGCCTTACATTACCATGGATATAAAAAAGGGAGAAAGAAATTAGCAGGAGATAAAGTTAGCCAATCATCCTTCTGCAAGAACTTTTGCTCATGCAACCATGATAGATAGTGGATGAATCCAAATTATACAGACTTTTCTCCCATGTGTTCATGCAGTGATAGAACATATTCCACAGCACCAGTGGGTGCAGTTTAGAAGTTAGGAAATAGGAAATAACACTTTTATTGCCTACTTTTATAAAATATTCACAGACATTGAGCTGTAGAACATAGTAGGATTTTGTGAAGATATCCATGTTCCAAATACCTGTATAATTTGGCACATATAAATGAATGATGTATTCCTCTTCAGTGAAACTGCTTTGGCTGCCTATAGCAAACACATCTGAACATAACTCTTTTTAATGAGATGACAAAGGACTCTTAGTTCTACTTGTACTGCAAAAACTGATCAAAATCTCAGACTCCTTGTTCACTACAATTGTCATTTTTGTCATATTCTTCTGACTTGTGGTGAATGAAAGGACCCCAGACCTCTCGCCATTGATGACTATGCGCAATTTTTCCATGCTAAGAAAAAAATTATTGTTTCATTAAACTTTAGGTAAAGAGCTGTAGATCTTCATTTACTAATACACCCAAAATCTAATATGCCAATTCAGAGGTCTCCTTAAGGGTTGGGAAAGAAGTCATCAGATACAAAAATTCTCAAACAAACAATTAGAAGTTTAATGTACCAACAGACAAATATTGAATATTGGATGTAAAATGCCTAGTTCTTGTGTTATGTTTTTCTTGATAGTTTAGACTAGACACAGTATTCAGATGGGACCTAACAAGTGCCAAACAGAGAACTATAAATCCTCCCTTTGGTGCCCTGTCTGTGTCCCTTTGTCCCAGCCTAAATATCTCCAGGCTGCCACGGCACACAGCTGGCTTATGCTCAGTTTGTGTTTGCCAAGACCTCCAGATCCCTCCCTGCAGCACTGCTGCCAGCCAGGCAGTGCCCAGCATGTGTCCCTACACCAGTGCTTCCTGTCCCAGAGTAGCACTTGTATTTCAATTTTCTCTATACTCTACTAAGACGATAATTTTCATTCATTTGCTTTAGTGGTGGTGCATTCAGTCTTAGGAAATATAATTTTCCCGGCATCACAGGCAGCCTACGTCTCAGCAGACAAACAATACTGGGATACAGGTTCTAAAGAGAATGGATATGTCTTTCAAAAGTCTTGGTTGTGGTACATAATATGCATGTCTTCCACCTCCTAAAGAGTGATCCAGAAGCCATAGAGAGATGATCACCTGAAGGTCGGATTGTTTGTCAAATGGTTAAGGCAGGAGGGGTCTATTATGTTTCAGAACTACATTCTTATCTGTACTATTTTTAAGGGAAAATCTAAGTAACTACAATGACAACATTTATCCAAGAGACAAATCTCCCTTTTAGGGCAGAAATGTCTGTATGACTGTATTAGCATGAGGCTATTTTGAGAGTACTGTGACATTTATTTAGGAAATATTTTAATGCTTCTTAAATGCTTATAGTTTCTCTTCTCCTAACATGAATTAATGACAATAATAACAGCATTATCTTAGAAGCAGAATAAAACAAACAAAAGAACCTTACCTCTTAACAATTAATTTTAATTTTTTTATTTATTGGGTGGGGTTTGTTTATTATGAGGGGTCTCTTTACTGAGTATGTTTGGGATGGAAGTAACTTTCTTCAGCACCTCTACAGTCCTGCATTTTAAGTGTGCAAGTAAACAAGGGTGGATAGCATACCTGTTTTAATTATTGCTGAACATTTCTTGCAGAGCATCAGGGCTTTCTCTCTCTCTCTGCACCCCACCCCAGGAAGCAGGCTGTGTACCAGCCTGAGCTTAGAAGGAGCTGGAATAGTCAACACAAATATACCAAAGGGATATACATACCACATAACATCCTTCTCACTTATAAAACTTGGAAGGCAGGCTGAATTTTTCCAAAGTAACCATTATTCAGAGACAGGTTGCTATCAGTCAGCTGGTTTATAACTGCATTTGCATCACCTTTTGGATTTTGTTGTGTTTTTTTTCACTCACCTATTAAAGTGCCATTACCTTAATCCATGATTTTTTTCTTGCATTTGCCCTTCTACTTCTCTTCCCCATTATCCTGGCAGTGGAGAGTGTGCAATTGGCTGGTGAGTGCTCAGTTGCAAGCAAGAATCAATCCCTCATACTCTGGGACCAAACAAGTTCTCTTTTTGCAAAATAAGATGCATATTCAAAAGATATTATCATTCCATGCACAAATATTTTTATGACGTAGTTAGCTTGACTTGATCTGAATAATTTTGAATATTGCTTATTTTTCAGATATGGTATTTTTTTTCCCATAATCTTAAAGAACATTTTTGTGTTTTTCCTAAGGTATGTGTGTATTAGTTGCAGAAGAATGGTAGTCTTGATTTCCCAAGTACCATATCATTTACTGAAAATAGGAATTGCAATTCAATATCTTGTAGGCATTTTAAAAGTACTTCGACTATAGAAAATAAGTCAAAATATCTAAGTCTTTATTATGAACTTCTTTCAAACTCCTGGAGAATGGAATTAATGTTCAAAGATAAGACTAGATTTGACACCAAGATGTTTTATAGTTTTATGGTCATTTGAATTGGAAATGAGAAATATTTATTTTCTAGCTTAGAAAGGGTGTCTCATGAGGACATATATATTTATAAGTGTTCTTAACTTTAGAGGTTTGAAATGTCGTGAAAGTAATGAAAGTCATAAGCTCTCCACTGGTGGAGAAAATAAGCCTTATGTTATGTACTGACATGAGATCTAGCTGTTATGTAGAATTGAAGTCAAACAAAAACAATTTTCCATCTAATTCTTAATCTTGGTTTGGATTTCAAATTCCTTCTGAAGTTTCACGCCCCCTGACCACCATGACAAGACTGAAATTTAATGATAGGCCAAATTATACTGCTTTCAAAATGAGATTTAAAAAACTCACAGAACAGTCAAAACACTTTTTGCATGTTTTCCAATGCTATTGATTCCACAGAAGGTGACAGATCCCTCTAATATATTTTCAGATCAATGAAATTTTGTAAGACGCCTTGACATTTGCTTCAGCAATATGAACAGAAGTTACAGGGTAATCTTGTCCATCTTTCTTACCAATGGAATAGCTTTTCAATCTAAATGAAGGCTAATTTATTCCTCTGTAAACTCAATATTCAAATAAATTATATATATTTGTCCCCAGACTATGTTCTTACCCGTTTTTATCTTGGTTTACTTGGCTGCTCCTTGATGTGATTTGCACAAGGTTTGGCAATTCACTGACTCATCATGTCGACTTAGTGCCATAGTTCAAAGATTTTCCATAGAGGATGATTTTATCAAAACTCATACTTTAACATTTAACAGCTTCATATATGAAGCAGTAATTTGGTTGTTTATAATGAAAATATGTAGTTTTATTAATAAAACCATAACTGAAATTCCATCCACAATTTGCTTTCCACTATTCAGAGGTCCTGTTGATACCACCTAACAGGGAAATAATGTCTGATCAAATGACAAGTACAGATTAAACAACCATATTTATCTTTCAGAATGATATTTGGAAGTCTTCCCCTTTGAAAGATGACATTTTCATTATAACAAAAACAGGGGAAAAGGAGGTTTGCAGGACTGAAGGGAGTATATCAGAAGGTGTCACATGCTAGTAGGTGTTGTGGGTTTCAGAGAACACTAGTCCTTCTGAAGATAACCAGGAAAGTGCCTGCAAATAATCCTCACCGTAGTGTAAAATTCAAAAAATCAAACTGAAGCAGTAAAAAGCTGCTAATTAAAAGAAATGCATACTGTAACAGAGTGACAGGATTTGTGCAAGGTAGTCTCATACATTAGGGCTGTTCTTTGGTCCTTATTCTGGGAACTAAAACCCCTGGGTTGTCACTTCTCAACAAAAAGTCATCAAGGCTATTGGTGAGTATAATGCTGGGGCTTTTTTTTCTACAGAACAAAAAAATCTTTCATTTCTGTTGACTTTTTATAATTGATTCTGTTACTTAAATGTCACAGCTCTGAACTGGCATCACAGGACGCAGAGCTGCAGTGGTGTAAAATAATTAAAAACTTGTGTACCACAGAGCTTGCATTCCAATCTTTAAACATGAAGTATGAGAAGAATAAGATAGAAATTATGGATATATTCTGCCCAGGCAATCAATGATTTTGAAACATTATCTAAATAATGTTGTACTTCCTGGAGAAAATTTTGACAAACGAAAACAAAAGAAATTAAAACCAATTTTTTTTTTAACAAATAACGATGCTACACATAGACTTGCATTTAAATAGTGCTGAAGCTGTTTATTTCAGTGTTTAGCTGGAAAACAATGGGAGATAATATTTTATCTTCCCATATGTTTCAGGTAATTTTTGGTAGAAAATAAAGAGTGGCAAATAAAGTGAGAAACTGTGCTTGATGCCCTTAAATGTAATGCCTTTTTAGGCAAGTTGCAGAAAGGTAAATTTGAGGAAGAAGAAGAAAACAAGGAAGCATTTATGGTCTTGGTAACAGACAATATAAATAAACTTTGAAGCAGGATTTTATATAAATACCTGGGGGAAAAAATTAAATGTAGGTGGTATGGTGTTTCAGTACCTAGACAGGAGTTCAGCTTTGCAGGCAGCCATCAAAGGAGTTGTTTCAGAGGTATTATACAGAAAGAACTGAAAGATTAGAAAGTTTATGAATTAATGATGATATATAGATGGAATTGAATGCCATTCAGGCGGATGATGTCAACAGAAAATGAGAATACTCTGGGTGGATATGAACAGTTCAGGACAAGTTTTTAAATAAAGAATAATGTGAGAAGAATGCAAAAATATGGTGTATCCACTGATTTTAATAGTGAAAGAGTAAACAGGCATGAGATGGTTATAGAAAGAACAAAACAGCATCGCCATTGAGACAGAAGAAGAAAATAAAGGCATTAGAGGGAAGATAAGACTATTAGAAATGGATGGATAAGTCAGGTGTGGGAATTGAAGAAAGAGATAAATGCAATAAAGTCCCAGAAAACCAAATAAACCTAGGGGAAAAAACCCTTCATGAACCATTTAAAACAATGACTCATCAGATGAATTAGCATTTCTTAAATGAAAGTCTTTTCCAAAACACCTTCTAATTAACTCTATACAAATATACATATATTCAGTTTTGAAGTCTTCCAAAATTTTCTGAGTGGTGATCTTTGAATTACCATTCAGAAAACATGTGCTGAGCAATGCTGCCCATTAAATCACTTCCTGCAATAACAACCACTTCTTTTATGACTATGTCTTCATAGCTGACCAAAACTTTATTTTTAAGATCATTTTAATAGAGTGGCATCACTACTGAAAAGAAGTGAAAGGTAAAGTCCAGGTATGATGTGACTTTAATTAGGTCTCTGGCCAAGGCATACTTCAGCTTCCACTTAAGTCAAGAGAAGACTGCTACTGATTACAGAAGAATTGGATGAAAAATGTATGACAAGATGAAGATGCCATGAGATTTCTTTGTCCTCCCCTCCCTTTAATACAGGGGAAAAATATTTTTCTTTTAAGTTTATGTTAATATTTGGACTTATTTTCATAGATTTTATAAATGAAAGATATAAAATGCAAAATAATAAATTTTGTTTCCTCTGCTTTGTCAAGTTTTTTCCTTCTTTTTATTTCACTAGACTAGAAAAATTAGGAGAACAACTTAGAAGTGTCTTGAGAAAAGTGAATCTTAGATGTCATTTCTAAAAAATGTTTACCTTTCCCATTTGTTTTCCTCTCCCTTCAGCAAATATTTCTTTAGTCTATTACCAGGTAGGAAGATGGTTTAAATAGTTGCAGTACTTTCCCTACATGGAAAGAACTAGGCATGTGTGACCTCTTTGCCCTCTTTGTTGAGTTTCGGAAAATGAAAATTCCTCTATCCCCTGCCTTTTAGTATTTCCTGGAACAGCTGCCTCTGTTGATAATTGAATATAAATGAGAGAAACCTTTTCAATAAAGTGGTGTTAATCAAGAAATGAACAGCTACTTGGCAATGTCAGAACTGGCGGTCAGAAAATTCGCCATTTTTTTACGTGTACTTGGACTATACCCTTCTGCCAAGCTATGGTGATCAAGAATTGTACAAAATACTACCTTGTAATGAGTATTTCCTTACGACTTTTTTTTTTCAGGTGGAATGCCTTCTGGGCTTCTGATTAGATTAATGGGAATTGATTTATAAACACACAAATAGGTAAATAAAATATGAATACTGAAGATGTCTGTGGTCAAAAGTAATTAATATGTGGACTGTTGGAAATCATCAAGATAAGCTGTTTAAACTGAAGTTTCTTGCCTATTCTTTAACTGTACAAGCACATAATGCTTGATTCTCCTCGCAAGACACATACATTAGAAGAAAATCAGCTGGAAAAACAGCTAGTCAGTTTGCTAGAATCACTTCTGTTAGCTCAAGAATAGAAGAAAAATCACCAAGCTATTAAATATGGGGAAAGCCAAACTCTGTAGGATGAATTGAAGATAATTGCAGAAGCATAGGCATCTCAAAATGCCAAACCTAAAAAATTCTTCATTTCCATCCATCAGGCTTTCTATTGTCTGCATCATTATTTCCATATCTTCCAGAATACAATATAATGTGATGAATTATTGTGTCCTTATTTTCTCCCTGCTTGCCTTGCAGCAAGCACTAAGTGGCTTCACTACAGGGTTCAAGTAATGTCAGGACAAGACAAGGTAGCTTGTAATTTTCACCTGAGTAAACATGTCAAAGTAAACTCTTTTCTCTTTCAAGACTTTAACTTCCACTAGTAACTCAGATAAAAGCAACAAGAACCTTTACTTTCACTGAGTTTTTATGTTGTATCTTGATTCCTTTGAACTAAAAAAGAAATACAAAACTTTATATTTTAGTTATGTGAAAACCAGAATTATTCTGAAGTAAGAAGTTCAGCACTGTATTAAAGAGAAGAAAGTATTCCTGTGTCACCTATTTCTTGACTTTTATTATACTTCCAAGCTGTATTTATCAACTTCTCTCAAAAAAATTGGTGTCATTTACTGTCACCCAAACAATCACAAGTTGAGCATTACAGCTTTGCCTAAATAGCAACTGAAATGAGCTGAAAATACTACTATGAATCACATTGAGTTATGAGATGGTGCTGTACAAAAGGCAGGCTGTCAACTTTGTCCTGTAGTCACATTTGAATTTGAAGAGAACTCAAGCAGAAGAAGAAATGAGAAGGGTGAGGGAAAAGTAGGTTGAGATAGGAACAAATACAAGGAAGTCAGTGATTACATAGGGCCAAGTAACTTCTGTTCAAGCAATGGTCTTTTTTTCCTACTACATATAAAATAATTTGGCATCAAGGAGTAATTTTTAAAGCCGTTTTGTCAAGTGACAATAAAGTCTTAAACTGTGGCAGTACAGATAATAATAATGCCCCATACTTATTTAAATAAATAGGATTCTTTCTTTAATCATTCTGACCTGAGACAACTAATAGCTGTAAACCCTTCTAATTGCTTCCATGAATAGGATTACTTTCACCTGACTGAGTAAACTGACATTTTAAATTCCCTTTTACAATATAACATGAGATGTTCTGTTCAGTGCTGCATTTCTAATGTTCCAGTGTCTGAAAGAAGCATATCGTGAATTTCATTCAAAATACTGAAGCAGGTGTTTAAGTAGATATCTCAAACTAAAAGAAAACACAACAAAAGCCAGGATTTAACTTTTGATGAGGAAGGAGAGGCAAAGAAACCTGTCAACTTGTGAAAACCTTAATAATCAGAATAACACAGAAGCTATACAAACTCACATCAAACTCATCTACTTGGTACGCAAACTTTGTCCCAAAGTAATTTTATTTTTTTAGAGTAACAATTTGCATAACGAAAATCACACGCTGTCTGCAGGAATTGTCTCTGCTATATGAAAATGCTCAGATGCAAATCCTGATTCTACTGGAGTGGTAAAAATTGTAAAAAATACAAAGAGCAGAATTTGTGATATACGAAACAACAGTTTGCAGCTGGAAATTATGTAGGTGAAAAATATAGAAAATATTACATATATTTCTCAACAATGCAACTCAGTTACAATAACTGAAAGTATCCTTGACCTTTAGAATTTGATTTGCTTACTTAATACGTAAAAGATGCTAACTTTTCCTACCAAATTCTTACTGAAAAAAGAATGGATCTTATTTAAGAACTTGAAATGTAAGGTAGAGAATAAGTCTTCAAGTATATCTGTTTGTCAAGGTTACATATTGCTTTTACAACTGAGTCATCTCATAAAGTCAAAGGAACAGCTTATTTTAGAAGCCTAACATTTGTGATTAAAAATGTTACTCATATGTAAGGTAGCCCACTTCTTTCTTATAGTTCCTCATCCAAAAAATTATTACAAAATCTTTTTTTGGAGGAGGTTTTGTAGAAGCTACAAGGTCTTCCATTTAAACCCATTGGCTACGCAGATGAAAAATAAAACAGAAAAAAAAAGAAAAAAAAATGGAGGAAAAATCTCTTCAGATAAAAATAAACTAAATTTAATGTATTCTCAAATCTAGAGAATCTGTTCTGTGGCAACATAGGATCCACATGTTCAAAGATTGTTAAAATCAGTTGAAAGCAGTAAACTGGGATTCAAGTGAATGAAACCCCAAAACATTCTTAAAAATTGGAGGTTAGTACAGCAGAGAGAGGAGAAAACTTGTCTCCATAGCAGTCATATGATATTTCTGAGCTCTGGTGGAATTAGAATTTCAGTCAGAAAGTGTAAATGTCCTTCAGAAGATTTTCAAAATTAAAAGTGATCTCAGAAAAAAAATTACTACACTAAAATGTAAATATTTTTCAGGCTTTCACTCATTACAATTTTTCTCCTCTCTACCCTCATTTCAAAAGAGCTTTGCTAGTTTAGAGTTAACTTAAATATTTTAACACCAATTCTTATTTCTTTTAATATAAATTTTAGCACCATGTTTTCGGATAGTGTAGCACTTGATCTTTTGACAATTATATCACTACAAGAATTTCTTCTTTGAAAGTATAAATATGCACTTCTGAATTTTCCAAACTTCTTTGAGAACTTCCCATGAAAATATTTTAGTCATAGAGAAATACAAATCAAAGGCATTATGGAAGAAAATGTTGTTATAAAATATTTATCACAATTTAAGGATTTGTATTATGAAACTTCAAGCTAAACTGAACATTACAAATCCCTACTTCTTTTGGTTTATTTGTATTATCTGAATCATTTGTTTAACTCAGAATAATGGGGAAAAAATTAAAGCATGCTGACCAAACTGAAAAGCTTCTACATCTGATTTAGATTTTCAAGTGTATCTTTTTGTTCAAGGCTGGACATTCCATTATACTGCACTAGAAATACAAGGTGTATTTCTTCAAACACTGTAGATTGCATACCATAGCTTTTATAAGGTGATTTACATTGTAGGCACGTAGTGGGGGAATAGCTACCACTGTTATCTAATATTTGGGATGTTATATGCAATTTAGACAAAGAGATAGTCTCCTGCAGGCATATCCACTTCTGTTTGTTCAGCAAAACCATCCCAGTCACATGCAATTTTATTGTGAAATAGATGGAGTTTTCCAAGGAAAAGAATATCAGCTGATTTCCCAATTGTTTATAGGGTAGCTGGACTAAAGAAATGGTTGCTGAAGGCAGTGTCACAGATGCTGTGAGAGGAGCAAAGGACTAAGAATGGTCTGCTGGTGTGATGGGAACATACATGCATCTAGTGGATTAATCAGAGCTCTTTACTGGCAGCAGAGTTCCATATTCCTGTCTCTTGATTCATCTGTCAAAAACAGATGATAAACTGATAAACAGCGGCCCATGGGAATGTCACACCAGAGGGAAGAGCAGCATCAATGCAAAGGCATAATGCCATTTAATAGCATATTAGGGAATTTGACATCTCCATAAACAAGGTATGTATTTATTTATTTGTGGAGGTTAATGTTAGGGAATTAAACATCTCTGTAAAAAATGTGTTTATTTATTTGTGGAGGTTAACTATTGATAGGTTGCACAAACAACTTTTAAATATTGTGAGGGTAAATATCATATATTTGGCATCTTTAAAATATTCTAGATTGGTTTAGACTCCTTGCTCTGAACAACTGATTTTTTTTTTCTGTTACCTTTGCCTGACATAAAAAATTTACTTCAAATCAAAGTTAATTTCCATGGAAAGTTTCTGTCTTCTGGATTTTTATTTTGGTTTTAAATTTAAAAAATTCAAAATGTAGGAAACAAAAAGTAGCTTTAAAAAGTAGCAGGATTACTTGGTTGAATAATTTTCAAATTTGCATTTAAAAGAAAAAGGTTTTTGTTTGTCTCATCATTTACATTTTCCATCAGTAAAAGCAAATTTTGGATTACTTTTTTATGTTCAAAAAATACTGATGTGGGTGTTTTTTTTTTTGGTAGAAAGGCATAATATAACTTCTCCTACCTAAATGAATTAGCCTTGCATATTTTGGCTTATGATTAGGGAGCTGTGCTAACACAGGCACTGTACACACAGCTCTTGTGCACTTGGCTGAACGGATAAACAAGGCACACACCATCCATAGTCAGACGTGCCACTCACCATACAGCAACAGTCTGGCTGAGTCTGAGAAGCCTTGGAACTGGAATAAACTGATACAAACACTGCTGACCCAGAATGGGAATGGGAATTGGGAATGGAAAACTGGGAATGGGATTCTGGAAATTGGGATGGGAAACGGGGAATGGAAAACACTTGTGAAGAATACTGAAGCGCCCAGCCAAACTGTAGAAGACGTGACTACCCCAACCAGCATCAGGATGCCAAGAAACCATGGACGAGGGACTAAACCTCTTGAATTTTATGTATTTCCTCCCTCACACAGACAAACTTTGATACGCTCTTGTTCTGCATGCAATTGTCCTGATATAACCATAAAAGAGAAAACGTACATCAACTTAGTTTATTTCAGAAAGAAAAAACAAGGAAAGTTGAATAAAATAAACAGATTTCTGTTTCTCTCCCACAAAGAGTCACTGAGTTTCCCATCATCACAAAAATCATGCACTCTCTGTCAATTATTGACATTAGCAGCTATCATTACAATTTAGCAGGAATTACATTCCTGACCTAAGGAACACTATAGAGCAAGTACACCAGTGATGGGTAAAAAGATGGGGTGGTTTGAAGAAGGATTCAGTGCAAGAATGGGAAGCAGAGGGAAGCAATACTGATATTTTAAGGAACCTGGAATTGCTCTGCATGATGCAGTCACAGTACACACCAAAACATTAGAGAAAGTTTCCAACTTTTCTATTGGGGAAATTCATTTATTTTATTGCCTTATAGTTCATGGCAATGCTACAAAGTGCTAATATGCTTAGGTGAGAAAGAATTAACTAGTGAGTATTCAGGGAGAACAGGGTGTCAAGTTACCTCTTTAAAGTTTGATATCTAAGAATCAAGTTTTCACTAATTCATAAATAAAATAATGCTTTTTGAAGCATATGGACTGTTTTCTTTGGCCAGTGTGAAAACTGGCCTTTCCTGGCAACTCTCTGCTCACTGTGTTTGCTATATTTTCTGCCTCACACAGACATAAACATTGTGATCTTTATCACTTCTTTGTTTTCCTTCCTTGTTTTTATAAAGGTTTGCACCTTGAGAGGGGTTCTCCTGGAAGTCAAATAGCTGAATCTTGTAGGATCCATCACCACATTTCTTCATAGTAATATGCCTCCCTGACTTCTGTTAAAAACATGCCACCTGATTTGCTGGTGTTCTGGAAGACTGAAAAAACCACAGGAACACAAGCGTACCCCTCACACATACATTGCAAAGGCTCTGAATTTTCTCACTGAGAGATCTGAAAGCATTACATGCTTGCTCACCACACAGAAGATTTCTCAGTCTGTCTTCACTAGCATCCATTATTTCCTCTTTTGAAGCTCATGCTGAGTTAAAAGACTGCTTTTTCTCTAAAAAGGCAATAATTAATAACATATTTGTATATGAGAAGAGAGTTTTATTATCTTGGAACAAGTAATTAGATGGGTAGCAATGATAATGTCACACTGACAACACTAGTGTGTATAAAAAGGAGAATGAGCTAATCATTCAAACACTTTCAAACACAGTGTCAAACACAAACCTGTTATTTTAATGCCTTAACCAGTACACTTAAATAACAAAACTATCATCATGTGAAGTTTATGTTCAATTTTAAGTATCTACTTAATATATTAAATTTATTTAGTATGAATATATTTATTCTTTTGACATGCTGCTTTGAAAAATATTTTATAATATCATACATCAGTTTCAAAGAATCAAAAGGATAACTTAATTTATAGCCTGAAGCTATACAAACTTGATCATATCAGTATAGCTGTCAAGAACCAATTTACCTGTCCTTTGAGAATTTTGACATATCAAAATTTTCCCATTTAAAATGAGTCCAGACAAATAAAAATCCCTAAAATAAAACAGTAAGAACCAACTAATACTTCAGTCCATACCCAGTTTAATTTCACATATTGTATCTTGCATAGAAAACAACAACAAAAACCCACATTACTGACAGGTTGTTTTAAAATATATTTTTTTTACTTTGGTAATGTTCATTCACATTATCCACTGTCTTTTAATTAAGATTTTTTTAATACCAAAAAAATCCTATCCCAAATAAAGAAATATTAGCACTCTTAGAGTCAGATCTATTTACTAGATCCCCAAGTCTACACAGAGAAGAGTTATGGAAAATTCTTTTCTCAGCAGTAAGAAGATGAGAATTTTGCACCTGGGTATGTCCTTTAAGGCAATTATTGAACTTAAGAAACATCACACACACACACACACACACACACAAATATTAAAGAATCAGAATATTATTAAGTATTATTAATTTCTCATCTAATTATTAAAAATCTGTTGTTAATCTTTTTTTGCAAGTCAAACTCATATCCTTGGTTTTGCAATTCTAAAAAATACATTCATTCTGAGAAAGATGAGGGAAATGATACTGTATATTTATTATTAACAAACACTAATCACGCTAATAATAAATCCTAAACAAACAGTTCTTTAAGTATGTTTAAGAGAGACAAAACCATGTTATTTTCTACAAAACTGGACAACTGTTGGCAGTCATTTTCCTGTTTACCCTGTGTTTATTATTTACATTTTGTGCATTAAAATCCTATTGTTTATTAAAAATGCATTAGTAAACTCAAACCTTATGGCAACAGAGGAGCACAACAGAATGAAACAGGAACTGTCAGAATGAAGCAAATCTGCCCTGAAGCCCTATTAATCTGAAGCTTTATGACTGCCTGCTGCTTGTGCTAAGATGTCAGCAACTGAAGTGTTGTAGGTTTGGGATATTTTTAATCTCTAAATGCAACAACTATCAATCAGAGGAGAAATTACATTTGACTAAATGAGTGTGGTTCTCCTTTGGGGTAAAGGAAATGTGTCAGAATCATCACAGAGAGGCTGGCATAGTGTCTGGGCTGCATTAATTTATCTTGGAGGTCTTTAATGTCTCCAGAACAGTAGTTCACACAGATCACATGCTTTTTCTGACACACTGGGAAATTTCCCAGGAGACCCGGTTTTGCTCCATAGCACCACAAACAGTTTTAGGCAGTTTGACACAGACTGAGTTTCATCAGTGGTCTAATTTCTCTAGGATTTATATTCTCCTTAACACCAACATGGGTATTTGTCCTTGCGATAAATTGCATATAGGTGGAATTTGTAATAAAAAATTTTCATTAGTATTATGAATGGCACTGTGGTTAAAACTGTGGTGATAATACATATTTTAAAGCTAATCAGTAACATGTAGAATATTATCAAATTCTTTTCTCACTCTCCTAACTTGAAAGAGGAACCAATTCAATTTAATCTTTTAAGAAGCTTGGCAGAAGGTATATAAACTGAAAGACATCAAGACAAATAATTTAGAATTGATAAAAGAGAAATGAGTATTGAAAAAAATCCCAGAGGGCAGTTTGGAAAGTATGCAATTTATACTAGGGAAAATCCAGCAGCCCCTGGTAAGATAGTCCCTCACTGATTCTGGCCACAGATCTGAAGGATAAACAATCATCGCATTTTTTTCTGACATGAAGGACCCTTTGGGTGCACAAGTTTTGCAGCTTAGCACAAGAAAATTAATTTTGCAATGGAAGCTCTTCAGATTCATGCAAATGAAATTCTTTTAATTGAGCCGCCTTTTAAACAGTCCCATAACTGTTTTTATATGCTATAAAACATCCATTTGCAAACTAAAGAGCAGGAGAGTGGTTCTTAAACACGGCAGAAGAGAGTGCAGTTCCCCTCGTACTCTCTCAGATGCAGGAGGAAAAGAGCAGAGCTGTAAGAGGAAAGCAAGTATTGAAGCAGGATTGCACCAAGGATCTGGTTTGAAGGGATCAACAAAAAGGTAGCTGCTCCTTTTATAATCACATATTCACAGAATATATTGAGTTGGACGGGACCCACAAGACTCATCAAATGCAGCTCTTAAGAGAATGGCCCAAAGGGATCAAACCCACAGCCCTGGAGTTATTAGCACTGTGCTCCGACCAATTGAGTAATCTCAGAGAACTCGAGCTAATCTCAGGGTCAATGCATGAGAAGAGGAATTATGATAGGCAATATGGTAAGACCAAGTGATTGACTGAATCTGTGTATTTTATGGCAAAAGAATTGTTAATGGTACACTGTATGAATGCTGAATGCACCGAGATTAAAGCACAGACACTTCTTTTATTCTGTTCAGTACTTACACTCATAAGTTTTGCTCAGAGTCATTTTCATAAACAACTAGATATATTTAAAAAATTACATTTACAATAGAAAATTAGCAAATCCTATGTCAATAGAATAAAATGACACCGCTATATAAAAATGCTTTGCTATCTATTTGACCAGCTAAGAGTGACTCTAACCTGCAGATTTCCTTATTACAGTACACTCAGCTCTCTGCCTGACTTGATAGAATAGAAGACAATCATCATATTAACACCATATACACTAAATACATTAGTTTATACTCAAGGCAATGCTGTAACTTTTATGCATATGATGAGGGTGGTTTCTCAGTAGCAAATTGGACAACAATGAAGCTTTAAAATTTGTATTAAAATTTGAGCAATAATAATAATTCTTAATAATTCTTTAGTCTTAATATTAATTGACCACAATTTCTACAATCAAAATTACAGCCAGAGTGAGTTGTCAGAAATAACTAAGGCTATTAGAAAATGTTATACTGATATTTGTAAGAGACAGAAATTATTTGTTAACAAAATCAGGGAAAAATGTTACTGGCAGCTTAATTATTGCAACACATTACTTGGAGCTTGTATTGCTTAAACCCATATTTTAACCCTTTCAAGAAAGATGGTTTGTTTTGGGAGTTTTAATTTATTTATTTCATTTTCCATACTGCTACAGCAGATGTAGTTTTAATTTTAAATTTTCTCATTTATTTTTTTCAAAAACAAAGTTTTAAAAGGGATGTGCACAACAAGTAAGGTCAGAAATGCTACCAGTTAGTTTTTCTGACTCAGCTTTTTCTTTTGGATATATTTTAATTCCAGTAACTTCATGAGTTTTGCTCTTTGGATGGGTGCATGCTTCTGGGCACTCTTTTAATTAAGTAATAAATGTTTCCTAAAGACAGGAGGGTCTCATAGAGAAAGAAATAGGAAATTGGTTGGATTTGAATATATTCATGTGAGTGCTACAATTTGCAACTTGACAGAAAGTCAATGGAACTCTTTTGTCATTACTTTACCTTCCTGACCAATGTGTGTAAAAGTCATTAGACCCAAATGCAGTGGTTAGATCTGGGAAACACTGAATGTCTCCTGACAAGATGGAAGACAGCTCAACATTGTCAAAAGTGTTCTCCATTTTTGTATACAGTGGTCTAATGATGTATTATATGAGGAAAAAACACTCATTTAGGCACAGGTGGTACTTGTACCTGAAAAATATAGCAGCAACAACAAAAACAAACAAACAAAAACTCACAAAAATGCCCCAAAAACCCTGCCACAAAAAAAAAACCCCAAAAAACCCAAAAAACCACAAACAAACAAATACAAAAATCAAGAAACATAAACTATATTCTCCCCCCCCCCCCACACACACACAAAACCCACAAACATAAAGGTAGAAAATATATCCATAGGAAAAACTCCTGCTGCTCAACTGGTAGGCAGTGCACTAAACTTCTGCTGTCATGTCAAAGAGCAGAAGCCAGACATTCCCTTCCCACTAACCAGGGCAATGTGGCAACAATTTAGCTATGAACAAGTTTCTGTTCAAAATGGTCTGAAAAACATTACCGTCTAAGGAAGACACAGCGCACAAAGGGAAATGCCCCTCAGCAATATGACTGAGATGAGTAATTTCAGCAGTTTCATATGTGCTGTTCTTTCCCATTCCTTACACTCACACTAAGAGATCTATGATTATTTAAACTGTAAAAGGGAATCATAGAATAGTTTAGTTTGGAAAAGACCTCTCAGGTCATCAAGTCCAACTATTACCCCAGCACTGCCAAATCCACCACTAAACAATGTTCCTCAGCACCACATCTATATAGATAAAATGCCTACATACAGGGGTGGCGAGTAATCTGTTTCCTGGGGCAGCCTCCCCCTGTGCTTGACAACTCATTCCATTAAAAGTTTTTCCCAACATCCAACCTAAACATACACCCAGTAATGTAAATCAGCATCTTACAGCATGCTTTGAAAGCATCTAGCGTAATATGTTGCCAAGTTCTATAAAAGCCAACAATTCACCACAAGAATAGAAACAGGTAATAGTAAAGGCTGATTGTGACAACACAGTATTGGAGATTCATTCAAACAAAAGTTGAAAAAGCAGCTGCATCTAAACTACATGTTATATGTCTGCTACAGCAATTTGAACATTTTGCTGTTTAGGGGGACTTGGAAACAAAGTACTCCAACACTCTATCTGGCCTCCATCCAAAGAGGATGCCTATTCAAACCAGGATATTTTGAAGCTTGAGTTTTTCTGTGCCTCTTAAAAGAATGCATTCTTTGAGAAACCTATATTACTTTTCACTAACATGCTAATATCTTTTGGATTTTGAATAAATAAATTTGAATCTGAATAAATTTTGGATGCTTTATTAGACAACAAGATAACCAGATGATCAGACTGCACATTTGGATACATTTATCTAATGTGTTTTCTTCTCATTTGCCTCTTCTTTTTATTCTTAATATGAGCTGTTCTCCCTCTTGTTGGTTTTTTGTTTTTTTTCTCTCCATCTTTATACCTAACTTAAGGTGCTTGGAAAACAGAAAAGGTACTGAATCCATGTAATGCAAAGACAATATGCAAACAAAAACATATAGCACTTTTATGTTAACCTTTATAAGTTCACCTACTGGTGTGTACACACCTACAGAATGTGGTATTGAGGTTTCTATTAAATTCTATCCAGAAGTTCATTATAATTTAGTCAGTATTGTCTGTGATATTTGTAAAGAATACTTTAACTTACATTCAGCCTCCCACAATGGGGTGTCCTTTAAAAATTATGCTCCTCTGTTTAGAGTAATATTTTCCAAAAATGCATGGATATTAGAGAGAAATGAATCCCTGGAACCTGAGGCAACATATTTTTTAGAGTTAAAATAAATCACATTAATCAGTCAAAGCTTTATGAAAATAAAGTCCAGGAAACCAAGCACTCTGTAGTTTATAGTCCCATAAAAACGGGCATAGGCTTTTCATAATAGAAGAATATAAATGTAAACATGAGAGCATATTATTAATTCTCTTTCTTCTCTTCCATCAGAGAGCAATGCTATTAAAATTGACTGAAACAGAATTTTTTAAGTAGTTGGAAGTGGCTTTCAAAAAAAATTAAACCAAAATTAACGTTAAAAAAGTTAAAAATAAAATCTAAAAGAATAAACATGGTATTGTAGTTTCAATGCATTGCTTGTTTTTCTACTCTAAAATATTTTAATATTAATGTTTTATTTAACTAGAAAAATCTCAATCATATACATACCTCCTGTGCATGCACAACTAGTAAAATCTATCTGTGAATTCACTAGAACTAACTGGTTTGACCAGGTCAAACTATTTAATAGCACTGTTTATTCTCTCAATATTGCTACATTTCTACTATTTAGATGGCTATCTTGTAATTCATCACTATGGCAAAGCCAAACTCTGAGTTAAAACTAACCCTTGTGTATTTCAATGAATAACAACATGCTAAAATCTTCTTTTTTGACCTTTTTTTTCATCTGCACTTTCATTCTTTCCTGCCTATCATGATGACTTGGAACATACTTAAGTAACAAGTCTGGGGAAATTATCTGCCTTGGATAATTGGCATAATGGATCACAGTCTTTTCAGAACTCTGGGACCTAGAGGACAGGATTTGTCTCACCTACCATAAGCAGTTGGAAGCAAGGCAAAGAGTTGAGTTTCTCAGCAGGGTTCCCTCCATAGTCAGTGAGAGAAAGAAAAAAATCCAGATGAGGTTGCTTAGCAACTTGAATTTTCTTCAAATAGCTATCTTAAAATGGGATGAATTTTCCTCTGGAGACCTCCTTCTCCTTCCACTGATTATCCATGAAATAACTTCAAGTGGCTGTCTAACTTCTGGACCAGTAAAAGAGGTGGAATTAATTTCATCTCAAGATCCAATTACAGCACAATCAGAGTTCTGGCTGTGCTTCAAGGACTGTAGCAGAAGAAAACTTGAATATTACCACACAGAGGGTGAAGAATTTAATCTAGATAACCTTAAGTAAAAAGAATATATATTTCCCAGACTGGGGAAGTACAATCACCTGTGCTGAGAAGATTTTTAGATTGTTTTGCAGCCATGAAAAGAGCAATACAGAAGAAGTCTGGGAGTACTCTGCACCAACAGACTAAGATCATTGTTAATAGACTTATCTATCCCAATTTAAAAAGAATGAAAGCCAATTCATCCTCTTTTAGTTTCATCCCTTACCTTCAAGTATCAAGTGGCAAAACATCACCTCACAGAGCTTTAATTTTAAAAAAAGGTACTGCTTCTGCTTTTCACTGTGTTTGAAACCATCTTCTTCTTCAGTGTTAGAAGAAAACAACTCTCCTCCCCCTATTTTCAGTAGCTCTTCACAACTGTCAAATGTCACACACTCTGAGCAAAGAATTTAGGCATCAAGCTTATGAAGAAATGACAGTTAAGTAGCAGTTTGTCTCGATCAATTTTTGAATGCACATACAAAGCTCCTAAAGACTCTAGCTATGGAATTGCGGGTGGAAATTTCATGTGGAGCTAAAGTGCTTTCTAACTGTTGCTTAGCAAGTCACAAATATTGCAGTATTTATTTTCAGAACTATTCACTGTGACTGTGGTGAGCAGGTGACATTTACACTGCAGAGCACTTTACTTGTGTCTCCTCTGAACCACAAGCATTTCTGCTGTTGCCCTGAAACAGTTGGGTAGGCAGCTAATTATTCTGTGTGTGTATGTACACTTGCATGAGGCTGGGAGCAGTTTCGGATCAATGTGTCTGATCCAAGATGCAGGCTTTGCTGTGGCCCATTAGAGACATGCTTCTATAACAAGAAAGGTAGAGAGGTTTATGTTTGCCCGTGTAAATGGCACAGTTCTTAATAGGCTTTGTTTATACACTTCTTTTCCATAGAAGGTACTCACACACTGTTGTAGATTTTGTCTTCTCTTCTGTAAGCAGTGCACAGGGAGGATCAGTCTGTGCTGAAATGTATGTTCCTTTGTACTGGCCAGGATAATTTCATATTTTTTATCAATATTTAGGAAGCCTTATCTTTTTAATACTTAGCAGTAAGGAGGATTTTGTTGTTGTTGTTGTTGTTGAAACTTGACTCAGGTTATCCAAATCAAATTATCGCCTTAACTTTATTTCTTATACCAAAAAAATATAACTTCTTTATTTCACTTCTGCAGGTTAAGCAAATTTGTTTCACAAGAACACTTTGACAAAGTGTGTTGCTGTTGCAAGAAAGTGAATAATTACTATAGAAAGGCCAAGAAATTTTCCATTCAATGTGATTTTTCAAATTTCTCGGAAATAAGTCTTATCCCCATGCATAAGTTTCCAAATATTTGCAGAATAAGACACAAAGCATATCTAGATCAAATCAATCAAAACAAATTAAATAATTTTGAAAGCTTTAATTCCACACAGGAATCATATTTCCCCCAAAACCATGGACAAAGAAAATAAAAAAAAGTAACCAAGATTTGTCAATATTTTCTGTGAACCAGTATTTCCAAGAAAAAACAATCTGTATTAAAGATTGTGACCAGGAGTAGTTATCCATGTAAAAAGTCTTTATATAAGACTGAAAAATAATTTTCATTAATAAGTCAGTTTATAAAAGAATTGTGACTGGAAATTCAGCTTGACACTCATATATAATGTACATTGCTTTATTTTCACTTTCTCTTCATGTATTTGTACCTTCCATCTAATATTTGTCAATTTTACTTTGTATACTGCCCTTTACTTTTTGTGCACATAATGAATTGTTCTTCTATGATAATTTTGGTAAATTGATAGAGAATCTAAACAGTTCAGTTTTTATAGATAGTTGGATTGGGTTTATGTACTTTCAAAATCTTCACCAGCTTTAAACTGATTAAATGTTTGGAAAACATGAAGGCTTTGCTGCTATAAAATCTGGCCTGATGTTTTACAACTTCAGTTCAGCAAAACCTAACCTAGATTTATCTAATTTAAATATTTCAAAACAGCATATTTGCAGACTGAGGGAAAAAAGCAAGATTGATCAATTACATTGATTTATGGATGACAAAAAATTTGAAACTACTAGGGATTTCTAAGAACATTTTTTACATATTTAACCCACAAAAATCAAGTTAACTATGATATTAGTCTTGAATCTTGACTTACTGAGATAAACAAACTTTCTCATAAAAATAAATGGAAAAGAGGTGCATGTAGGTAAATATGCATCTGCATGACAAATAAATCCAATCATTTTATGAGAACTATCTAAATAAATTATTGGGTTTTTTAAAAGCTGGGGGGGGAAATAAAATTTTGGGATTTAATTTACCTTAAAATCCTGCAAAGAGAGTATACTTATTAGGCTACAAAACTGATTATTGCACATGTTCTTAACAAAAGCTTTTACTACTCTATCTCTCAAAGCAGAAGCACAAGTAACCTTGGAGATATCTTAGCCTAATCCAATGATCTGTGTGACACTGGATTGTTTTATACATATTTTTTAACTTCATATTTTTTATAAACAGCTGAGAGTTTAGCAATGCCTAATTGTTCTTACCATGTTTTGGGCTTGATATGGGTTCCTTCCCACATACATGCCTTCCCCCCTCTTATGTCTTTTTTGGGAACTTGGAATTATAAACAGAAATATAACTGCCCTTCAAATGCAAGGCTGTTCCTTGCATAATTTTATCAAAGAAAGGGTCTCAGCTATGGGAAATTGAGAAAATTATTCTCTCTCTTATGTCCTATCCTTTGGCTAGTATATACATAGGCTGGGGGCAGCCAAAATCTCATGCTTGTCAGGTCTGATTTAGCAATAGTTGGGAGGAACATGTAAAAGCAGAAGAATGGTGAGGAGGATGGTAGGTTTGCTCAAGTGACCTTGCAACTGGGAATGCCAAGGCCTAGAGAATAACAGTGTGGGAAACCTCACATATTACGCCTACTGCTGTTTGTCCTCTGTCTGTTTTGAGAAGAATCTCTGTGTGGAGATGATGTAGGTGTTTTGAGAGACTCAAAGGCACTCTCACAGACATTCTTGAGTTCCTGTCTTGGGAGAGAGAAGACCAAAGCTGAGGAGACCTCAACATGGTGGTAAACCACACATGCACAGGCCCTTGATAAATGTGTGCAAACAACAGGTTCACTGTTCACTAGGATGAACTGAGCATGAGAGTGCCTGTGTTCTCACTTGGATGTCCCCATCCAGGTGATTCAGGATCCTCTAGTTAGTGAGTAAAGAAATAAATTTACTTTTTGTATTTCAGCTGTGATTCTGTGGTTGTTCCAGCTGCCTGTCTGTGTTGACTCACACAGTAATGTTCTTTATAAGTCATACACTGGATCATATTTTTTTTAACAAATGCATCATTTAAAGATTTTCACAGAAAAAATAGAAGAAAGCTGGGAGAAAATCAGAAAAGGAAGCTAATACCATTCTTATGAATTGATTGACTAATTGAAAATACAGATTTTTTAAGATTAGCTTTTCAACTAGTGGTAATTATTCAATCCAGTTTCTTTATGTTTCATAGTCTTAAATTCTCTGGTGAAAATTAGAAGAGCTGAAGTTATAAAACTGTTGGTGTTGTTCTTGTGAATCTCTGGAAGCCTTTATTTATCTATATGTTTCTTGGTTGTTCTATTTTATTCAGCACTGTTCTTTTTTGACATCACACAGTCTCTTATTTGAGAAAGATTAAATACATATCTAAGATTTCTATAAATGGAAAAAACTCATATTGAAGTGGCATGATTAAGATAAGTTTTTACTGCCAAACTGCAGGCCAAGTTTTCCTTACAGACCCTAGGACACGTGGGAACAGGGATTTGTGAAAACTCGGGTCTGCCTTGACTTGTCAAGTATCAGAAGAGATGAAATAACAGTCCCACCAGCAGACCTAGACATCATATTCTGACTACATATAGATGGCAAAACCCAGTGATAAAAATAGATCATTACTTTCCCCTTCTGACGTTTTATTTGCACTTAGTCCTTTTTAAACAAGTTAAGTGTAAACGTGTCAGGAAAAGAAAAACTGATGGGGAAAAGTGATTGAACTCAAAATGATTTAACATGGCAACCAGCCCAACTCCGTGTGCACTTCTGAGTGATCCCAGCCTCTGTGAAACAAGGAAATGTTTAGAATTTCAATGAAGATTAGGTATGTAATCACTGCTTCCTGTATCCCATGGATGCTAGCAGACAAATCTTTGTGAAGGTAAAGAAAGAAAGACAAATAGGGGTGAAAAGAGACCTGATTCCAAGAGACTTCATAAAATATGAAACTGAAGTACAGCCTGTCTTGCAGTACAAGCATTCCTGCCTTTTCCTTTTGGTGCACTTTCCACTACCCACTCTTTTCAGAAGGAGAAATTTGTATTCCTCCCCTATATGGAGTAGCCTTCTGCATGTTAGAGCACAGCCTTAGATTTCCACCCATCTCTCCCTATTTGCTGTCACACCTACGCTTTTTCCTTTTTGGCCTACTTTTGATGTATATTCCACTTAGAGTGTATATTGCAAAACTTTTTATCCCCATCATGCAACACTGTTTGCATTAGAAATGCTCCTTTTTTCTGTAAATGTACAGCATATAATTTCAATATTTCCTCCCTATAGTAGTTACTGTGCTGCATTCAAAACAATGAGAAATAGATATGAGAGAGCAGGCCTTAGGCTGTCTAATATAAATAAACTTCCTTGTTTTACTACAAACTTGTAGATGACATCAACATCAAATGGAGTAATTTCCATTTATCTGAGTCCTATGACTAGTATTGAGCAGAGCTATGCCCACCTTTAAACAGGGGCCAGTTCCCCATGTGCCACTGAATAAACTCAAGAAAATATTACAAAAAGATACTTTGTTCATCTTTGCAGTTTCAGGGATTCCTTCATACCTGGATGTTCTCCTAATATTGATTAGAGTAGCCACAATGTTCCCAAACAGAAGCCAAAAGAGTGAAAAAAGTCAGCACAATGAAAAAAAAAATAGATCCATTACTCATGCCTTTTTATCATCCAGACATCTTCCTATTAAGAAAATACCTTTTAGGATCTGCAAGATTTAAATCTGCGCTGGGACCTTAAGACATCAGAAATATATACTTGTCAGGAGATTTTCTTTTTAGTCTCCCATATATTTACTGGGACAAAAATTATACTAAATAATTTTTTCCCAGTAGTTCCCTTGCTGAAGTGCACCCACTGTGGAATGAAAATACTAAATAGAATTTTTCTTTATGTGTTTTACCTGAACTATAGTAATTGATTTTGTTCTGGATCTGGACTAACTTTCTGATATTCCAATATTAGACCCAATTCTGCACTCTGTAACATGTATGCAAATGTTGCTTTCATGGATATGTAGCATTCAGAGAAGACCTAGTTTGTTCAGACCCCAATTTAACTGCCACTTAATTTGATGGAAAGGCTCTGACTGGTGTCTGTGAATTTCATCAATACCTTAATAATTTCAAATAGGACCTAATGGTAAATTAGTTCTCACTAGGTGCAGTGCACTGTGAATATGAGTCTGTTGAGATCACACTAAAGCTAAAAAAAAACCCCTTAGATTTCTCACTTGGCTATTTGATGCAAATCTTTTTGTTATAATACAGTTTCAGCACCAGATTAAACCTACATCTTTTTTCACCCCAACTACTGAAAGCACAGCCCTAATAAAATTTCATAACTACAAACTAGCCTCACGATTCATCTTTCTAAGAAAGAAAGTACTGGTACTAAATTAATTATGCTACAAGACAACTACAACCTTGCAGCATTTCCTGCTATTCTATTGGTGCCCACAATAGCTGTCATCAGGGTTTGTCAGTACAAAAAGTAATGGCAACCAGTTTCTAGACGTTCCATTGCAAATTTTTAACTTATGCCATTGACTTAGCACCCAGGAATCCAGAAAAAAAGGGCACAAATTTAGCACCCAGGAATCCAGAAAAAAAGGGCACAAATTTAGCACCCAGGAATCCAGAAAAAAAGGCACAAACAGAAAAACCAGAACTTAGGACACTCAGTGTTCTTATTTTAGTAAACAATGTTATGCTTTAATAGAAAATGATAGCTCAAGCAAACCACAATATTCTGTAATATTGAATATCTGGTGTCATAGTAGTGAGCAGTGAATACTTGTACTCAAACAGGCTGCCCCAGAAACCAGGAAATTCATTAGTGTTGCTGGCAAAAGTATTTATTTCTGTGAATGACTCGAACATTATTAGCCACAATTCCCAAAACATCCCTTGCTGCTTCGTATTATGTTCACTTTCAGGTACAGTGACAAGCCCGTCATTATGAATAGCTGTAAGTGACACTAGAGCTGTAAACCTATTGAGCACACAGGGAAATCTCACACACCTTGCTTTCTTTCACCTTAAAATCATTTGTCACTGTAGTAGCATTAGAAGATAATTTTACATTCTCCAGTGTGTATTGCACACCAACGACACTGTGTTGCTAGTATAGATATTTAGAGTAATTTGGTTTTTTCCATATAATTCACATGTTAGGGGTATACCTTTAACCCTGTTATTAAAACAGACCAAACTGAGCTGGTAACGTGAGTCTCCGTATTTAAGCCTCAGTTAATAAGAGGGTCCTTAACAAAGCCCTCCTCTCTGAACCCTCCCACTGCATTCTGTTGCAAATCACTGTTTGGCTGCTAAAGCCGTCGTGCTGTCCCCCCCCCCCCCCCCCCCCCCACCCTTCTCACGCTGAGCACTGCGGCTCTATCAGCAGCAACATCTCCTTGCGAGGGACGTTTTTTTATTAATCAGGGGCGCTGAATGGAAACCAATCAGACTGAGAGTCCCTTTGGCTTCTGCTCGCTGCCTGCCTGACTTAAAAGTGACGCCGGGAGAGAGGGAGCCCTGGTGAGACGCGGGTGCGTTCCGCGCTGGAGACGCGCTACCTTGCAGAAGGCAGGCAGCAGCTGGAGAGGCAGCGCTGCGCGGACGGAGCGGGGCTCACACACACAGCCCGGGTGAGTAGATCAACTTTCTGTAGCATGAGACCTGCAGAAGAGCAGACGCTTTCTACAGGAGTGTCTAAAATGTTGAAGATGCCTTACAGATACTTTTTTTTAGGGAAGGGGGAGTGGAGGGACAGTGTCAGCAGGGTACTTTGGGGATATTTCTCTTACAGGGTTCAAAAAACCCTCAACCCATGAAATTGCTGACACCCAAACTTCTGATACGGTATATGTGATAAATACTTGTGTGCATTAAAAAATTAGTAATGCACATGCTCTCTGGCAATACTGTTAGATATTATCCAGTTTTTCCTGCCATATAGGAGTAACAATATAGCCTAACTTTCGTGCAGGATGCCTTTTCACCTGTCCAGACAAAAGCTATCCCTGTTCTTTTCTTTTTTTTTTTTTTTCCCACATATATGTTTGTCAATAAATCTAATAAAAACAACTCTGGTTAAGAAGGATGAAAAAATAGGAGGTTTTAACCACTACTAAGAATGAAGTACTAATGCTTGTTTGATTTTCTTTAGTGAAAGTAGCAAAATTAGTGGGATTTTTTTATATGTGTTACAGGGGGAAGTGCAGCTCAGCGTTCAGAGAGATTGAGAGCTGAGGGAGATGTCCCTTTGGATATCCTTAGCAGAAAGTCAAATTCAACAGGCTTAAAGTACAAGGATGCTTTCCAGAAGTCCTTCCAAACTACCTTGTTAGCCTAATATATATATTCAGAGAGTCCCACAGAAAGCAAGGCAGAAAGGATAGAAGGTCATACTGACCACTTGACTCTGAAGTAACCAGCAGAAAAAAAATTGAATGACATTTTGCCTTTTCACATGCAAGAAAAATGCTGTCAAATCCATTCAGTTTCACTGTATGAGTTTCAAAGAAAGAATGATGTATATGAATTAAAAGGAAATTGATATCCCTTGCTGTTGTGAGGCAATATGCATACAGCAGACCTTGTCACAAGACTTAAGTCATAGTTCAGAAAATAAAATGGTATTTTCTTAAAATACTTTCCATTTTCAGTAGAAAACTTTACAACCAATGTATGAGCCTTGCTCTGATTAAAGGGATAAAAGTGATAAAACTAATATTTTACTGAAACCACAGCAGGATTATAGTTCATTGCTCAGTACTACACTAGCTACTCATGCTAAAGATAAAAATGGATAAAAAGACAAGGGTAATACTTGCACTAGTTTTGCAGATGAGATCAAAAGGTTTGTTAAATAATATTGATCATAGTGATAGGAATTTCTAATGACAGACCTTTAAAAATCATTGTCTCCAAGTAATTCTCCATATCTAAAATGATAATTTTATTCCAAAAATTGAGTGAACAAATCAAATATTCAGAAGACTTGTGTTAATTTGTCTATGACTATTAAGAAATTTATTAGTAAATTATGTTAATTGTTAAAAAAAGACATATTGCTATCTTTATGCTAATCTGACAGAAAAAATATATTGTCCTGTCATTTGTACTTCACTGTGTAATAATGTAAATTCAAGAGAGAATTATATATGTTTACAGCTAATGTGATTTTCTATTAACAAAAATATAAAACATGATACAGTCAAATGTCTGTGAAATAAATAATTCTTGTTTTGGGCTTTTTTAAGTTAGGTAAACAAGATTAATTTTAAATGGATACATGTAACTGTATCAGTGCTATTACTACTTGTACCTAAAACAGTTGCCATGTCTTTTTAAACTTGATGGAGTGAATTCAAGAATCAAAGTTTTTCATGTGTTTATTGTGTGAAGTAAGTAGAATTTTTAATTTCAGTTTTTAATTTCAGAGATTGTCTTGTAGCCATTATTGTAGAATGTTATGCTTTGTGTGTAATCAGTACATCTCACCTGAACACAACGAGAAGTTTGGTGATGCTGTTTGTAGAGAAAATGTGGGGAGAAGCATCTCTGCCATATGCTTTGTACAGCTCCATGTTAAAATTGCTTGAAGCTTTCAAATTTTCATGCTTTTCTGCAGAAGTGGTCATTCTGAAAAGGTTGTCCTCCTCTCCAGACAGCAGCCCATGTACAGGGATTTTTGCTCTTCTCTCACCTGGCTGTTGCTCCACAAGGATGCTGATCTCAGCAGCAGTTGCATGGTACTGGCAGAGACTCCCTCTCATCATGGGATCAGCCAATAACAATGATTTCATTCCCTGACCTATCCACCAAACAAAATGTAATAACTGCAATCCACTAGTTTAAATGTCATCACCCACAACGCTGCTGAAAGGACCTTACAACTTAATTCTGACATTCGCTTATCTCTGGCATCACTACATGGTTTCTGAATCTGCCCAACATGGGTTGCAGGGAATCTACTGGCAGAAGTGTTTGAGAAGCAAAGCCAGAGAGTAACAGGACTGACAATTTCCTCTGAGGATGAGTTTGTTCAGGAGATATATATGAAAACTGGGGTATGCAAGCTAGACTACAAGACAGTAGTGATATATAAATGTATGTGTTTCTTTCATGCAGTCAGAGCTATTTAACTGCAGAAGGTAACTGGAGCAAAAACCTGGAGAAAAATGCATCTCCCACACATATCAGAATGCCTTCAGAATTTCTAAGGCTTGCAGCAGGTGTTATATTCAAATGTTATCTGCAGAAGCACTATTTTAACATGAATAGAGATGCCCAAGTAAAAGCTGCCTGCATTCCCTATGTGAATAAGAGAGTTTAAGAAAATAAATTATAGAAATAAATCCAAAACTTTGCTAAAGATGGTAGGAGGAGGAGGAAAATAAAGCAAAGGGAAATGAACAAAATAATTTTTTCCAAAAGCAGTCAGAGTAATTTCTATTCTTGCCTTTTAAACACATAGGAAATTGTAAATGGTAAAAATGAAGTTATGGAAATCATAAAAAGAAAGTTAATTTCCTGACTTTCAGTGACTGATCCTGATAAAAGATACTCCAGTGGCATCAAGGACTACTTGGTGAGCATGACTGAACGGGAGAGGCATACCTTGATCAAATCATGCTATCTGTCTGCAGGGCAAAATCCTAGCAAAAATGAGACTTGGTTACTCCCGGGAAAATGTTGCTAGCTTCATGAAAAAGGAAAAATACTGGATGTACAGTGCAGCTCAGAAGAAATCTCAAAATGTTTTAGAAAAAAAAAGATTTTTTAATGCACAGTATGTAATTTTATAATAGCAATGTCAGGAAGTAAATTATATTGTTGATAATGTCTCTTCTGCAATCTTGGGAAGATTACAAAAGGACACGGGTGGCGTTGTTGACCCAATACACACACGGTGTATCCTATACACACAAAGTGCCACATAGAGACTTGACTTGGTCTCAGTTACAGAGTAGCTCTGTGTCAGAGACAGGGAGAAAATGTGGCCTCCACTTTCCCAGTACTCTAATTGCTCTGTACAATTACATCAATGTTAAAAAAAAAAAAAAATCTTGAATACTTAAATAACACCATCCATAACCACAAATGTTTCTCAGAAAATGTATTTCTGCAACTGTAAAATTGAATGCTTTAAGCGGTGTCCAGTGTATTCCTTTGCTAGTAAAATGCAAACTTCTACAATCAAGTTTCACACCTTTTAGCAGTACATGTAATAGAAATATCAAGACAACGTCACTTTAGATTATCTTTCCCTATCTCAGAAAAACATAGTTTTCATATTATCTCCTGATATACAAATGTCAAGGAGGTTTAGGTAAGCATAAATTTTATAGATGCTAGATGGTCTTCACATTGCATTGTCCTCAAAGTCTGTATTTGAGAGAAAGAACGACCACCTTCATGGAAATTCTGCTTGTAATGATATTGCAGTTTTGGGCCATGCATGTTGGTTCTGAGGGATTCTACTTTCTAAAAAATGCTGATAACATTTTTCCATTGTTCATAAGAATGTTAAGAAACATCTCCTAAAGCATTTGTTACACCCAAGAAGAGATTCTGTGAAATAGAAAAAATTATGGATAATGCATTTGTATTTGGAGATGGAAACAGTAGGCCTTCCCATAATTTTAAACAAATTACACAACAGATTTCAGGAGAAGATCATCTGAATTTGCTTATTTCAATAGTTCAATGAAAGTCAATTAATGATGCATACAAGTCTTCTGGCAATATACACAGGCATGATTAGATTTAGCCATTACTTAAAAAAAAAAATCTATTATATTGATAATCAGTAGTGCACAACCAATCAGTGGTTGACATTTATAGCTCGACATGTTTTAAAAAAGAATTCAATAAAACATCAGGTTGTATAAAAAGTGTTCAATACAGGAAATTTAAAAATATAATGATCTAAAAACCTCAGCTTAAGATCTTACTAAAATAATTGGAATTTATTTCCTTTGTACGCCATCATTCAATATTTGCTCCTAAGGAGATGAAGAGGCAAAGCAAAAATGGGCTGAGTTGAGTATAAGGGTGAAGTTAAGCTTATTACTTCTGTTTTGAAAGAAAAATAGACAGAGAACAAATGAAATTTAGCATTTTAAAATCCAGCAGTTGTAAGTTCTTTATGATTTGAAGGTTTCAGTAATCTAATCACATCTGATTTTAACAGATAAAAATAGCCCCTGTTTACGAACAGAACTCTGTTATATATATACATATATATACACCTTCATACATGTACACATACATCTAGGGACATAAACCTAAGCATAACTCATGCAAATGCTAGAGAACAAAACCACAATATTTGTAGAAAGCAATATATTACAATGGCTTTGCTTAAATTTATAGTGTTGCATTCTGGCTGAATCTTTCTGCTTATTTTGTTGTTTATTACAATACTTTCACATGGTTTGCACTTTTCTTTGTCACTGGATTTAAATATCAAGCTTTTTAGTGGGATACTACTGGAAAACTGTTCTTTATTCTTAAGTCAGAGATGCTGGTTGCGGGTAATCTCATGGAAATCATTTTGCCTGTGTAGCAAAAGGAGAAAAAAATCAGGAAAACATACTTATTTCAAAAGGAAATTCTTGTAGTTGTTTAAACTATTTGTCAGGAGAGCTGTTTGTGCTTGTGCTGCATTCCAGAACCTGTATTCAGACCGGGTAACATTTTGTAATAAGACTGGTCCCACTGAAACCAGTGAAATTACTTTTGTGCATTTCCCTTACCCCAAGTAAAAATGAGTGCTGAATCTCTGTTCTTATAATGATGTTATCTGATAAAAAATAATTCTACTTTCCTCAGAGTAAACACAAAAATATTAAATTACAGAAAATATTTTCCCATTTTCTGGAAGATTTGCAATAATCCTTACATTTGTTTCCCAGATCTAAAAGGTAATTTCATTACTAATTAGAATTTAGACTCATAGGAAAAATGGATTTTGATGTAAAAACATAATGTAGTCTCTTCATTCCTTCCTGTTGTCTGCAATCCATGGATTTCCTGCAATTGAGCTTGATCTTGTTCTTAATGGTTTCAAGTTTGTGTTCTATATGTCTTCTTTCCTAGTCAAGACAGCTATCTGGTTGGATTTACATCTTTTCTTAAATAAGATAATAAGTAAAATCCCTTGTGTTCTAAATAAAATTGATCTCTTCAGGTTCCTTCATGGAGATAGAACAAGGCTGAAAGTAATTGTTCTTTGCTTAGTGGTAGTAACAGTAGTAGTAGTATCAAAGCTGAAAACTTACACATTGGTTGAAGTACTGATTTAGTGATATGTTTATTACATTTGTCACAAGCTTCTTCTACTGCCTGTTCTTCCAGTTATTGTCTTCTTCAAAAATCTACTCATGGTATCAAACCATCCCTGCAGTAAGGAAAACAACTTTCAAATAAAAAAAATGTGTTGTGTTTAATGTTCCTATAATCACTTTTAAAGGCAATTAAAGAAAAGGAACTCTCAAAAAAGTTGGTGCAACTCCTCTCAGCTATAACTGGCCAAAAAAATCTACTGGTTGAAAACCTTTCCCTGACAACTTCATTCAGGAAAGGGGAAAAAACACCATTTAGCTCAAAAAGGGGGAGTGAATTAGAAAGTTGCTAGACTGCACCCCAGACTGAAGTTTTGCCAAAAAAAAATTAATTTAAAAGATGTTCATCCCTACTGAAAGGTTGACTCTGAGATAATGATTTAGGAACATGCCTAGTGCTGCACATTCAAAAACGTAAATGTGAGCAGTGTTAGAATGAAAGATTTAGCACTTCTGACAATGATACTCTAATAATTTATTTGCCATTTGAATTTATGCTTAGGAAATTCACACTTACATTTCCAAACAAATTTTCTTAACACGTCCCTACAACAAAGATCCAAATAATTTAGAAAATACAGGATACAGAAAAAAAAATATATAGATGCAAAGAATAAACTTCTCAAACACACAAAGGCCCTCTCTGGTTTTTTCTGCCTCCAATGTGTTGAGACTATAGTTCATAGCACTCCCCAAACCAAAAGCCTACAGGCTGAATAGTTTTTTAACTATTTTATGTTCGCAAAGCAGTAATAGGATTACATAGAGACCTGCATTGTTATATTGAGACATAGGACCATGGTTCCCTTGATGACTCAAGAGATATACCATGTAATGTCTAGCAATATATAAATGCTGATTTCAAAGGAATATACAGCTGAAGATTTGCTAACAATTGCATGCAAGAACAAATAGTTCCTGTGTAGTTCGTGTACTGGTCTGTGTGCATGTGCTGCTGGTGTGTGTAGCATAATAGGAATAGAACATATTCATAGTTTGACTTTGATTAGAACTAAAATGAGTCTTAAGGATTAACCAGTACAGGATTCAAGTTCGTGGTCTCATGACTTAAAATGAATCTCAGCTTGTATTTAAAAAGTATTTACTGTTTTTTAACTGGCATATTAATTATATAAACTCAAGATAAAGTGATATTTTTTTCTACAAATGAAACAGTATGGGCAGTTTGAAACAGTAGCTTTGTCTTAGGCATCTGACTGAGAACTTTTCTAAGATTTACAGGTAGGGGCCCCAAAAAATAAAAATGCAGGGCAGAAACATGCATTGAGTAACCCAGGGTAATTGTTAAAAATACGTCTAGAGCTACTAGAAAAAACCTTGCCAACCTGGTTGAAAGCATCTCTAGTTCTCTGGAGAAGGAAGAAAAATATGGGGCGAAGAAAAAGATGGGGAGAAGGAAGGAAGGAAGGAAGGAAGGAAGGAAGGAAGGAAGGAAGGAA
>QUSF01000013.1:2129290-2174397 GCA_003676055.1 Chloebia gouldiae | reverse complement strand
AGGAAGGAAGGAAGGAAGGAAGGAAGGAAGGAAGGAAGGAAGGAAGGCTTCCTCTCCTAGAAGAGTGGATTCACAAATCATCTTGATGCAGCATAAACATTTCTGGATTACTTGTTTTGAGATCATTTAAAATGCAATACTATGGGTAGCTACAATAAAAATAGGACCAAAATGATTGTTGTAGTTTATGTCCTTTCTTCACAAATAGTATCAGAATCAATAATTGTTCAGACTGAAAATGAAATCTGAAAAAATATATACTTTAGAGGAACATAAATAAGGGGACATTGTGGTAGAATGGAAAAATAAATGAGTCACATTAATTTTCTGCTTCCTTCACCTCTAGTTAATTAGCACTAATTAAATTTTATGCGAGTCAGCCTGTGGGTTTAGTTGAAAATTTTAAAAATCATGAAATTGCATTGCCTGTGGTGAAGACCTACATGTATTTGTGTATATATGAATCTGTATCTGTAACTGTGTTGATATAGTTTTGTCATTATTTTGATATAATTTTAGAGACAGATGTTATATTAAAAGATCTAGGGATTTAGGTATACTTATATCTCTCTATCTATATATACACCTACAAATGTCTGTGTAAATATAGCTCTAATGTGTAGATTTTAATTTTTTTTTTTATGCGCACAATAACTCTGTTATGAAAGTCAAGCATATACTTGCATTGTAATTTTTCCAGAGCTATATTCTCTAATTACTAACAGCTACAGCTATATTCCTATGTGCTGAGTTGAGAAGGTCTTTCAGGTCCAGTTTTTACTCTATAACATCACCCCTAGAATTGTAAATATCAGAGAAAAACACATAAAAACATCTGTTCCATCTATACCATCATTCCAGAATTATAGAATTGTTTGGGTTAGAAAGGAACTTCAAATTTCAACCCTCCTGCCATGGGGGGGGGGGGCACCTTCTTCCAGGTTACTCAAAGCCCCATCAAACTGGGCCTTGAATTTTTCCAGTGATGGAATATCCATATATTCTCTGGTTAACCTGTTCCATTGTCTCTACACCTTTGCTGTAAAATATATTCCTCCCGATGTCCAACCAAGTTTTTCATCTACCAGTACTCTAAAGTCCTCATCAGCAGACCTGCTCTCAATATCTTAATCCCACAATCTGCTGAGGATTGCCTCAGTCTAGGTACAACACCTTGGACTTGGCTTTGTTAAACTTCATTAATTTGCATAGGCACATTCCTTAAGTCTGTTAAAGTCCCTTTGGATGGCGTCACTCCACTTGGATGTATCAACTGCACCGCACACTTGGTGTCATCTGCAAATGTGCTAAGTGTGCAGTCTTTCTCACTGTCAATGTAGTTAGAAAAGGCATTAAATATTACTGGCCCCAGTAGAGACCCTCGAGGGACATCACTCTTTACGGGTTTCCACTTGAACACAGCCATTGACTGTAAGTCTTTGAATGAGGCCAACCATCCAATTCTTTCTCAGCGCAACAGTCCAACCACCAAACCTGCATGCCTCCAATTGCGGAGCATGGCAGTTGTGGGGGATCATATCAAAGACTTTACATAAGTCCAGGAGCTTCTGATATTGGGAAGTACCTCGTCCACTGATGCAGTCAAGTCCATCACTGAAGGCCATGAGATCAGTCAGGCAGAGTTTGCCCTTGGTAAAGCCATGTTTGCTGTCCCTTGTCTTCCATATGCTTTAATATATTTTGCAGGATGATGTGTTTCATAATCATAGCAGGTACAGGGATAAAACTGATGGGCCGGTAGTTCTCAGGATCCTCCAGCAAATCAGCCTCAATTTATTCTTTCAAGATTTCCAAAAAATAATTCCACTTCATTCAACAGATTTGTTTTGAGGCCAGAATTCCATGAAAGACAAACTTTTGACTAAATCACATTAGTAGAATTACATGGTATGACTAAATGGTAACTTTCAGTGACTCACTTTGATACCCATGCACTTTGTATCTCAGAAAAATATTGACAAAATTTGCACCTTCACAAAATTTAAGCAATTATTTTGACATAGAGTTTTAAGCTTCCATTCCTGTTTCCCACCTCAATGAGCAAATGTTCAGGAAACCTGCAATCCTTTTGCTACAATGGAATTTTTTGAATTCTTCATCCTTACTGTATGGTCATCTAAACAATCAGCCTCAAGGTAAACAATACCTCTGTTAACTTAATTTTAATATCCTTCTCAATGCAAATAAAAGTTGTCTTCGTATTTCTACCTCACTTAATTGGTCCTGAAGTTTATTTTTATCCTGATAATTGAAAGGTCAAATAACATGGGTATGATCCTTTAAAACAGAAATTTCCATCGCAGTGACCACTATCAAGTATCTGAAGAACAGGAAGGACAAGGAAAACATAGATACGGTCCTTGGTTTTTTGCAGATAGTCTGTAGTGGTTAACTCTAAGGCACACTGAAGGAAGCATGAGGTTTCCAGCATTGCCACAGAGCATACAAAATTTCTTTTTCTATTTATAAAAAAGAAAATGGAAGATGTTAAGATTTGAAGATAAAGTAGTCATAGGACAAAGTCATCACCTCCATATAAAAGCAATTATTTTCTGAGGTGTGGTTGACAAACAGCAGCACCAATCCCACTTAGGAAATAATAAGAATTTTTATTTGCCCTGAAATATAATAGTGTTCATTATATTTCATCTTTGAAGGCAGCATGTTTTGTAACTTTTTTCCTCAAAAAATGGAATAATGTCATACAGTATGTTAGACAGTTGAGACTAGAAATTGAATTATCTTAATGAGTCTTAATACTTCACTAATGATATTCTTTAATGCCAGGAATGGAAGTTAAAACTCCTTGGTTATCTCACTGAGAATTTAAAAAGTATTTGTCAATGTTCATTTGTTTTACTGCCTACAGTCCTCTGAAATTACATGCAAAGGATATTTTAACACAGTCACTGTACAAAACCTCAATATTTAAAGGCAAAAACATGCATGTGCTCTCCTTGGATTATATGTGTGCATATATATATATGCATATATCTACAGGCATAAATAAGTGTAATTAAGAACTTGATGTTGTAGCTCTTATTTGTGAGAGTCGTGTACATTATAACTTAATTGAGTTCATCTGGTAGTGATCAGGAGTACCACAAGATCCCAGCAGAAATTTAATATGTGTGAAGCCAGTTGCAAAAATCATTACCTGACAGAATGGCAGCAGTATCATAACACTTCCAACATTTATCTCTTTTCATACCCCTCCCTAGGGTGTAGCTTTTCAACCTTCTTGCACAACCAGCAACTGGTCTCTCTGTATTTCTGCTGTGGTTTGAGCTGTTGAGTTTTTTAGGGTCAGATGGATTTGCTGATTTGAAGAGAGGAAAGTGTTCAGAAGTATCTGGGTGATCCTCAACCTGATGGAAATGGGGAAATAGAGGGTGGAACCCTCCACTAAAGGATGATCTGGCAGCAGAAAAATTCCTTTCCCTATCTTCTGGAGACCAAACTGGTTTAACGGTACAAGAAAAGATGCTTTCCCCTCTTCCAGGTCTTCCTGACTTGTCCAAAAGAATTAATGCCACCATCCTGTTTGTCTTAACAATTTATTGATATTGAAATAGGGAAAGAAGAGTAGTTACTATTGAGAAGGGTAAGAGTTATTACTGACATTTGTATTCCATCATTAGGAGAGCTCCAGAAAAGGAAGAGGATTGGGCTAAGCACAGGATCCCACCTGGACTAAGTACATGCATCCATATCACTGGATATCCATAGCTTGCCATGCTGTTAGAGCAGTCATCAATAAGGCAAGTTATATACTCCTCTATCACATTTATTCCAAATGATAGTGACTACTTGGAAAAAATTATAACTAATAACTACTAGAAATATTGTTAATATTTCTGCATTCCCTTGACATGGAAAATACTGTCTATTACCAAAATGAAAGTCAATTATTATTTGTATATTAGACACTGAATCCAGCTCTAGTAGAACAACACAGCACTACCTAGATGTCTGGGGATAAACTGATTTAAGTGGTTCTTACCCTGTGAGTCTGCAAACTTCTCAGGAGCCTGTTTCTAAGAGAACGACACAAAAAATATGTAGTCCAATCATAAACAGCTTGAAATTTATCATACAGAATTGCACTTTCCTGACAGTAAATATTTATAGTATCTGTAATCTGTAGTAATCAAAAAGGAACAATTTAGAACCATATGTGTACACTGCATTTTCAACAGACTAGAGGTTTATAAAAAAAGATATGTGGCCTAAGAAACCCTGGTTTTGTTAGACCATAAACTGAAAAAAAAAAAAAAAAAAAAAGAGATTATAAAAGAACAGGGAGTGGAGAATTTTTTATTCATACTTTTAATGGGATTTTGATATCACTAAGAAATCCAAAGGACAAGAGGATAATAAGGAAAGCACAGATAGTGCAGTTTTAAAAAGAAGACATTTAAACCCTTCTAATTTTATTATGAAGCCATTAAAAAGTTCCAAACCTTGCATGGATATAATCTCGCATTGTTTAAATTTACTTTTTGCCTTTGGCTCCACCTTTGATAAGAATAAAGAATAACCAAATTATTTTATTTTGATGTCCTGTTAATTTACAGGTACAATGGGAGAGTGTAAACAATCATAACTTATTGTTCACAAAATATATACACTGGCTTGAACAACACATTTTTTGATTGAACTCAGAAAATACTGCATTTAAATCCTGAAGCAAGAAATACTAGAACATGAGAAAACGATACTAATAATATGAGGACATCACATGCATTGTCTTTATAAAAATATGGTTCTGTCTCATGGATCTGAAAGAATATAGCTGTTTTATTAGAGTCCAGACAAATTAGTATTCCAGTGGTGACCCTCAGAAATTGCCAATTACCAGTCAGTAATTACACCAAAGTATTTCAAAGTGTTCTATGACAGCAATCAAGTATAAGCTTCAGGTAAACAACAGAAGTGCACATAGTTCTGATGGAAAGCTCATCATGGTCTAGTTGAATATTCCCATGGACATCAGTAACATTTAGATCCAATCTTGATAAAGGGAGGAAATGTTGTCACAGTCATTAAAAGGCCAAGCAAAGGACTTGAAAGCTGCAAAGGGACAGAAAGGGCAGAATGCACTGTACAGCTGAGCACCAGCTTATTCAGAGCAGCTGAAGTTCCTGACCCCCATCAGGCTCCACAACCTGGGCAATAGCAAAAGGTGGGAAATGGTCAACGTGGTTGTGCAATTAGGACTAATGTTAAACTATTACAAATTTTCCTTTCCAATCTATTCACATCCTTCCCTCTGCATAGGGATTGGTATGTGCACAGAATCTACATTATTTATGTCATGTTCATGTGTATAAAATATGAGTAGATAGATAACATTAAATTACAAAGCCAATTAGAATATATTATGCGAACAAAACTCTTTAGATTTTTTTTTAAATGTATTCTCGTCTGCACAGAAGTCATCGGTATTCAAGCAAACAAGTGGAAAAAATCCATGTTGCTTTCAAGGTAAATGTCAGACAAAACAGTATTGCAAAATGCCAACAGATAGTGATTTCTGATACAGCAGAGGATAAAGTCAGATGGAAATACAAATAATATAAAGAGGCTTCTTTCTGCATAGGCTGGCAGAGAAAGGGAACATATATCTTGTTCAGCTACCAAAATGAGACTGAAATACAATTTTATTATAATTTAAATGAGACAAATATATTACAGTAAGCATAATGTTTATAAAAGTAGTACATGCTTTTATTAAAATAAAATAATAGATTAAAAAATTGCTATACATGAGTACTGAAGAACAAGAAAAATAGACAAATTTTACACAGGGCTAAAAAATCTTTGATTTAAAAATTGAAACTCAAATGAATACATTAGTAATGTGTTTAAGAAGCCATGACTTTAGAAAGTATTACAATGTATATATTTCAAAGAAAATTTCATTAAAAGGTAGAGACAGAGGGAAAGTGGGAAAATCATAGAAATGCAACAGAAACCTAATTCAAGCCATTGTAGATAGCAGAGTGTTATTGCTGACTTAGCTGGGAAGAAATTTCTAAAACATTCTTCAAACACTAAAAGAGAGAAAAATATGAGCAGTATTATGCACATGTGGGCAGAGCAAATGCAGTACATGCAGGTAAGAGAAAAAAAAAACAAAACACTCCTACAAAGATTAATTAATTATTGAAATAATGTCCTGTGTAAGTGATGAAGCAAAAAAGAATGGAAATAAAGAGCACCTTACCATGTTTAAGCATTAAATGCATACCTAAATAGAGACCTACTGAAATAAATATGTTAGAAAAATGCAGAATACGTTGGCTTTCAGAAAGAAATTGTAAAATTATAATTTTATGCATCATAGAAAAATCACTAGAAATTGGGAATTCCAATTATGAAGCCACTACCTAAATTCTTACTAAGGCCACTTTTTAGTATGTGTAGATAAAACCTGCATTAGAATCAGAGAATAATTAAGTAATCTTAGTTCACTGTATGACAGAGGACCTATATCATTAAAACAAGACAATAAATTGAAAGTATGAATGCTATTGACTTGGTTATGGAGTATTCAAAGTAGGTCTGATGAAACATGAAAGAACTTCATTGTCATAATCAAAGTAAACATGAATATATTTTCAAGTGCCAAGAGGGAAAACAAAAAGTGAAAATATTGGTAGATTAAACACTTTTAATTACATTTACAATGATCACATCCAAATGAGGAAAATTTCTTACATAATATAATTTTCAATGTATTTTCTTTTATAATTTCAGCACATTCAAGGTGGTATTAACAAAAGTGTTTTCTTATGTATTCAAGACAAGAAATAAGTTTAACCTTAAGTTCGTAATTTCTTTTATGATGATTTAATGACTTATTTTTTATGGTATGAAATTATCTGCTCTACAAGATTACTCATTTTCATTATGACACAAGTAGGAGAGGGGTCCAATATGGAAATTAAGATGAAGTATTTAATATTTGTATTAGATATAACTGAAGTGATTTGATTGTTTCATATTTCATGTCATGATAGAAATGACAAAGTGGAAAGCTGTTTTCATATTGTGAGGCAATACAATAAAAGCTCATAAAATATCAATAGTAAAACTAAAAATTTGACTTAAATTTTAAAATATACCAACTAAAGAATTTTCCTTTCATGGAAAATTTGAAAAAAAATACTGGTAATGAGAGTAAATTATGGTGAATTCTTGATTTTGTTAAATTATTAACAAAAAATAACTTGATGAAGATTAATAACTTCTCATTTTTTGAAAAGTAAGTTTTGAGTTCAAGTATGCTGCTGGAGCAAATTACCTGGAGGCCAAGTCACAAGCTTTTGCATCAGGGTGCATCATAGGCTGGATTGACTGCTTGTCACAAGAAGAAGAGAGGAGATAAGCAAAAAAGGTCTAATGAATTTCAGAGGGGAGAAGAAGCTGACTAGATGTTTTTTTCAGCTAAGCTATTTTAAGGTGGACTATTTATTCCATCATGCTGTATCCATTTGCTTTTCTCAAGAAAATCTGTAGTCCTACTTGTCTGCTTTGCAGTGAAGTCACTTTTAAAGCATATCATAACCTCAATAACATAGACGTTTTCCTAAAATGTATCTATATATTTTATTGCAGTAGAAATTGTTCGGTGACATCAGATACCAATGTGGTAAATACCAATTTGTGTGAATGATGCTTATTCCCAGACAAATGTCATCTTTAAAGTTTCACAGAAAGCAGCAGAGGGTCTTAAAATACATGGAAATAGTAGTGCTATTACAAATATTTCCAGTAAGAAAAATCTTGAAACAAATGAAACAATAGATCCAGTGTAACAGAGACTTTTGTCATAACTGCTGACCATCTATAAACCTTAATTAGTTTAATTCATGGACTTGCTGATATTTTGCAGCTCTGAAAAAGTCAGATCCACATTTCTTGAGGTGGGTAACTGGAAAGTGTTTCTAACAGACAGCCATGCTTCATCTAATAAATAGATGCTATGAATGGTATGTTTAACTTTATACTCTTCTCTGAAGAACACTTATTCTCTTTTCCTGTGCCTTTGCTGTTCTCAAGTGTTTGTATCCTCTCCTCCTTTTTCCTCACCTTCTTGGTGCTTTCCTCATCTTCTCACTTGCTCTTTCCCTTCCCAATGCTTGCTTTCCTCTTTTCTTATTTACTCAGCATTCATCTCACTAAAGACAAAAAACCAATAAACAAACAAAGAAGAAACTAAAGGACAGAGGGGTTTAAATTACATAACATATTATTTTACACAGTTTAAGTGAGGAATACAAAAAAAAAATACTAGAAGAAATCTCATTCCATATAAGGGGTAACATATTTTTGCATATATGCTTTCATCCACAGAATATGTATTTGGACTTGCATCTCTGGAATTTTAACTTGGCACGTCTTTTCTCATTGACCAGATAGGTCTGTAAAATCAATGTTTACTTTCAGCAAATACATTGCTATAAAATACTGAGATATAGGCACAAAGAGAGCTTCCCCTTTGTAAATCAACTGGAAAACCAAACTTAGACTTTAGTTAAAGAAGATTAGAAAGGGATTAAACAACTATCAATACTCCTCTGATGCTGAGAATACCATAAGTCCTTCCTCACAAAGGGTTACAAGGCTGTGCTGGAATCCCAATGTGGCACATGAAAGTCATGAAAAGAGAATGCCATAAAGGAATTGTGACAGTAAAACAAATGTTATTGATCACTCTGTGCTTTTCCATTCTGTTCTTTCAGATACATTCTTGTCCACTGACCTTTCAGATATGAAGGCAATCTAGTCTATTTTTTCCAAGATATGGGCAATGCCTTTATATGCTGTGTTCCTCTAAGCAAATGCTTAATAAATGGAAGTCTCATCAGTTATTAAGAGTGGTGTTTTATGTCACTCTCAGTTTTTACAGAGACATGTAATCAAAGTATATTTAGAAAATACCTTCGGCACTTTAATTTGTTATTAATGTATATATATTCCATTTTAAAAGATGTGAATTTCGTAAAAAGACACTACATTCTTTTCTCAAAATTGATAAAAGTGAATGTGGGTGAAATCAAGAGCAAGAAAACTTATTCCAACTATTTTTTTTCACAATAGGATATTTGCTAAAGCATATTTGTCTTTAGTGTAAACATTTCACTCAGAGGCTATAAGATAATTAGCATTTATTATCTAGATCTGGGTTACAATTATTAATAGAAAACAAACAAACAAAAGCCACCTCAGAGCAAGCATCATCTTTAAAAAAAAAGGAATAAAAGAATTTATGCAGCTTCACTGTCTCAAAAAGTGCAAAGGTATAGTATAATATTATGGCTCCCTCTTTTGGATAGCAGACATCTAGTATGCAATAATAAAAAAAAACCTCATCACATCCTTAACACCAAAAAATCTCCACAGGGCACTATTTTTCCCCAGGATTTTGCTTAGAAATAATTAATGAAAACAATAAAAACGTGCTTTGATAAGTTAATTGCAAAATGAAAATATAGATGTCAATTTTATAAAATAGACATGCATTTCCTAGATAGCACTGTAGTTAGAATATTTTTGAAATATGTTAAACATGAGTCTATCAAGTACCTATAAAAACTGGAACATGAAACTGATGGATTGTTCCTTATTTTAGCAGTGTTGTTAATACAAAATAGAGAACAATAAAGAGATGATTGTTGAAAGCACTTAATTGAACTAAGCTTCTGAAAAAGTGACCAGAAAGGAACAAATTTTACTCTTACACTATTATTACTTCATTTGTAACTGTGAGTGAAAAATGAAATGAATGGTCACTTGGGTTCTTCTTTTGAAATTCCCATTTTAAATGCAACCTAGTTAAAAATCCACAGATTTATGTACCTTAGTTTTGGCAAATTTTTGAACATACAATTGAGGAAGAAAAAGAAAGGTAACATGTTTAGAATTAAAAAAAAAAATCCTGGAAAATAAAATGTTTTTTTATTAAGTGTGAAGGGTGATGAAAGAGTAAAAGGGTTGAAATGCATCAGTCAATATAAAATAGTGACTCCTGAGAGACGTTAAACTTCTATGGTGTAAGATCTTTTTATAATGTAAGATTAGCAATCACTGTTGACTTTATAAATATTTTTATATTTAATTCTGAATTTGGATTTTGTTTTCCCTAGTATTGGAAGCATACCACTGTTCTCCTACATTAATATCTAGTCATAATTCCATAATTCCAGGTTCAATTGTCTTCATGTATTGCTGTTGCTGTGAGACAACTGGAAATAAATATTTTTTTTAAATGCCTTTGCAAAATTCAGTAGTGCTATTCAATTACTTCAGCAGCATCAGCTATAAGGCAGAGCTTTTTTCACTCAAAACCCCTTCCTATTGCTTTCTTATTGCCTTTATAAAAATTGATATTCGGTGGGCACATATAAATGAATGGATTCCCAAGTTTTGTTTAGCACTTTCTATTACTAAAATAGCCATTCCTTAACATTCATTAAGATGTCGAGATATACAATTATAAAATTAGCTGGATTTATATCAACTAACTTAAAATCATTGTGTCATGATGCTCATTTTGGTTACACAATTGCAATGTGTTTTCTCAACATCAGAACTGCAATAGGACAATTGCATTTGATATACTGGGTCATTATTATTCATTCTATTTATTAGTTACAGTTACTATAAAATGTTCATTTTATAATCAACACTGGAGTAATGAGATTTAGATAAAGGTATATCCTTCCCATGAAAAACTGCCTGTGGATAGTGCATACAATGACAATGTTTCAGAGTTAGGAAAAACAAGGTAATTTAGCAAGCATTATTGAAAATAGAAATTAGGCTGTTTCACCAAGGGATGCTGCATACTCCCAGCCATACCACTAAAACAAGACAGCAAAAATTGGCTGCAATAAAAATTGCAGAATTCAAAAGATAAAAAGAGGAAAGAAATTCACTTGAACAAGACATAAGTTTGTTTCACTTGCAATATCTATTCCTATTTAAATCAAGAAAAGGTTAAAAGATTAAAAACCAGACCTTGACACTGCTTATTAATAGATTAATTATGCACCTTTTTTTTTTATATGCTTGAGTTAATTTGTTTTCTATGAAGTCACATATTTATGATTTGTCTTAGCCTTATGAAACCCAGACAAAGATATGTCTCCTCATATATCCTTTTCCCTCAATTTTTTTAAGAATGCAAGAAGGAAGTGAGACAATCACAGGCATTTGAGTTTATGCAAAAAAGTTTTAAAGACAAATATCCTTCGCCATTTTAGGCAAAGCTATACCAAAAGTACTAAACCAGAAACCATAAAGCAAATGCTTTGCTATATCAACATTTTAAAATCATATTTCTTATTTTTTTTTCTCTCTGAAATTGGAATCATATCCATGGTTTCATGCAGCTATAATTTTGCTTTTTACTGACTTAACCAAAAGGACAAGGAAAATATAGGAGGCAATTCTGAAATGCTGTCTGAATAGCACTCTGTGTGATTTGAATTAATCCAAATAAATCACATGAAAACCTGAATGTTCTGGAAATTCATGCTGAGATATAGATTATTAAACTCTCAGTTCTGGTTCAGGAATTACTAAAGAAACTATGTCAAATGCCATTTTAAAGCTGACTTGTATTTCAAGGGAAATAAGCCAGTTATTTCCTTCTCTGGTAGCTATAAACAAAAGAACAAAGCAAAACAGACCCCAAAATAGTTGGTATAAACAATAACAACTACATTGTCATCAGAGCACAATTAAATTATGAAAGACATATGAAGATTACATATTTTTCTACCTTTAGATACAGCTCCAGGTGGGTCTGACGTATTTTGAAATTTCCTGCCACGGGAGCAGCAAATAAATATGTTTAGAAACATATGAATTCTTCACTAATCATACAAATTTGAGGAGGGCAAATTCAGGGAATACTGCAGGAGACCTCAAAACCTCATGGGAAAACTATAATCAAATTTTCATTATGAAATTGAGCATTAAATCCAAACTCTGAGCTACAGTGTTCTTGGTGAGCTTCTCTGAAGGACTTTCAAACACCAGAGGGCCACATACAAGCTATTAGCCTTGAGAGAGAATATAAATATAAACTCTTAGGGAACAAATGGCAGAACATGGCTCCACTAAAAAAGCATGTATACCTAATGTACAAAGCTATGTATCAGTGCAATACACTTTCTGTCATTTCATGAGAGAATGGGGAAACAATTCAACAAAATGATAATGATTAAAAACTTCTTTGAGAAGTTCCATGAAATGCTTTACCATCAGTACTGTGCTTGTGTCTACTCAGTATTCTGTGGTTCATTTGTCACAGTTTTCAGGAAAAAAAGAGAAGGAGTTATAAACCCTAAAGGAATAAATGCTACATCGGGTTGTTTATTTGTTTATTTATTTATTTGACAGAGGCTCAGCAGAAGATTTCATTTCAGTACAGTGGATTTCAAGTTGGCAGCCCCTTCACATATACTACCAGGAATCCTAAAAATTTCAGAGTTGAAACTGCTGAAATATTCATTATTTTCTCTAACTTGAATTTCCTTGTTACTTGAGCGTTTCAAGGTATCAAAAGCAGTACTAAGTTTTAAAAAACTGTTCCTGAAACTTGTTCCTGGTAGAACTGAAACTACATCTGCACCCTAAATGAGCGAAACTGTTAACAATACTTATAAAGAACACAATAGTTAGACACATGGGGTACTGGGGAAAAGTCAGTGCAGCTCTTCAATAGGAAAGTCCTGCCTCACAGACCTGTTCAAATTCTCTGAGACGTCATCAAGCGTATGGATATCTTTGATCTCTTTGATATGATAGAGTTCTGCTTCCAGAAGGCTTTTGACAGGATAACCCACCAAATGATCTTAAGCACCCATGAAGTGAAGGTCCCTTCATAGATCAGTAATTGATTATATAAGTCATTTTAATTAAATATATTTAAATTCAATTAATAAATGATACAAAAATTTAAATAATCCATTTTATTGATTAAATGACAGAAACCAGTAGGGAGAAGTAAATAATGAGTTTTGACATTGAAGTGTCTATTTCAGTGTTACACAAGGATCTTTACTAGAGCCAGTACTGCACATACCCATAAATAAACTGAATGCAGATTTGAATATCAAGGTGAAAAATGTTGCAAATGACATTCAACATGTGCTGGGATAAAGTTAATTTTCTTCATAGTGGCTAGTATGGAGCTGCGTTTTGGATTTGGGGTGGAAACAGTGTTGGCAATGCAGAAACATTTTTATTACTGCTAAGCAGGGCTTACACAGGGTTAAGGTCTTTTCTGCTCCTTGCAGCACCCCACCAGTGAGCAGGCTGGAGGTGCACAAGAAGCTGGGAGGGGTCACAACCAGAACAGTTGACCTCAACTGACCCAAGGGTTATTCCAGATCATATGGCATCATGCTCGGATACAAACCTGGGCAGAGAAAAAGAAAAAAAAGGATGTTCAGCATAAAGCAATTTGTCTTCCCAAGTAGCCATTAAATGTGTTGAGATGGAGACAATTCTTCTGGCGATGGCTGGACACCTGCCTGCCCATGGGAAGCAGTGAATGAATTCCTTATTTTTCTTTGGTTTTGTATGTAGCTTTTGTTTTACCTAGTAAACTGTGCTTATCTCAACCCATGGGTTTTCTAACTTTTGCACTTCTGGACTAACTTTTGCACTTCCCCTGTTCTACCATATGGTGAATGAGTGGCTGTATGAGGCTTAGCTTCCACCTGGGGATAAACCACCATGACACAGCATAATAAAGCCAAGTGGGTGTGCAAAGGAATCTTATGACTGTGGCTATACTAACATATTTCAACTCTGAAACTTTGTAAAGTACTTTGTCAATAACTTTTCAATGTAATTACAGACTATAACATTATTTAGCTTGTCCTGTCTCCCAGCAAACTCCCACCATGAAGTTATATAGATGGTATGGATAAGGTAGACCTGCTTTGGACTGAGGCAGGGGAGAGAAGAAGGAAGTTTAGCCTTAGGAATCTGAGCCTTGCTATGCAACCAGTCTCTACCTTACAATGGTCTAATAGCTACAGAGTTTGACATAGCTACATTTGAAATCTATGCAATACAGTGAGTGGACAACCAAATGATACATGATGATACAAATTCTTATGAAGCTATGTGAAATCAAGCACAAGGTAAAACCCAGACAATACATTTAAAATAATAAATTCTTACTACTGCCTTTGGGGAGTAACACCATAACGTGACAAGAGATAATACAGGAAAACTTTAGCCCAGGGCTGTGCGGTCAATAAAAAAGCAAGCTATGCCATATATCATGATGAAATTAAGTAGAGAAGGCAATTAAGCTGCTGTTTATAAATGCATGAAGCAAAAAATTATGATTGCTGATCTCAAGAGATATACCAAAAAAAAAAAATAGAAGTAATTCAGAGGAGGGCTACAGGTGCAATCAAAAGTCTGGCACAGCTTCCATACAAGAAATGATTAAGCAGGCAGTCCCAGAGTTTTCCATCTTGGAAAAACGACAGCTGAGGGAGAAATTGATTTAAGTCTGTACATTCATCAGTGGCAAAGAGAGTGGAGAGGAAATAACAGTTTTCTGTGACTTCCTATGGCTGTACTCGTTGTCTAATGAAGATGTCACAATGTTCAAAAACAAACAAAAAGAGTTTGCTCTTTTCACAGGATTGGTAAATATGAGGTTTCCTTGCAGAATACTGTTTCTCTCAGACACTTACATGCTTTCAAAGAAAACTTTGAGAAAGTCATGGCAAAGAGAATCTATGGGGGACTACAACCTATATTTGGAGAATAAGAAAACATACAGAAGAAAAATTATTATATTCTTCTCCACACTTAGGTGTTATCATGAGTTTCTGCTTGTTGAAGATATCCTCATCTGTACTGTCAGGTTACTAACAAAATAAGAACTACTTTATTACACTTATTTTGAATTTATTCATGTTTCATGTTTGTTTGTCATTAAAATGTCATTTGAGTGAAAGATTTTTTGGTTCTTTTTAGGGGAATGTTTTTGATTTTTAAGAAGACATTCAGATCTAAAAATAAGAAAAAGGATGGCTATCAAAATTTATATTTCTGAGATCTATTTTATTCTTGCAAGTGAGAGAATTACTATTTGTAGGTATTTTAAAGTCTTTATTATGGAGCTATAGGATAAACCTCAGCTGCATCAGACTCCTTTCAGACTACCTGAGATAAATTAATAGCAAAAAATTACATTAAGGTTATGCATTACTTTTGTGTACAAATTCCTATTCTTGCAAGACTCCTGCTCAGCTTTGAGAATAAGACTTTAGATTTTGTGATCTCGTTGGAGACAGCAGAAGGACATAAAGGAGGTTGAGCTCTAATAAATGACAGCATTCAGCAGCTGCTCAATTCCCCGAGGAAGGAAGCAGCAACAATGGGCTACAATTGCATTCTGAATTTGCTAACCACCTTTAATTGGTCAGCAACTCAGTTTTTCCAGTCCAGAGAAGTGAATTCATAATCTCTTGCAGGCAGCATTTAAGTCCTTCTCTATAGGAACAAGATTTCTTATGACTCAGATGTACATGAGCAAACAAAAAAAAATGTCAGAGATTGAAGTTTCTAAAAAGACTTTGAGATACTAGCTCGAAGATATCTTTATTCTGAGAAATTCTGGCTTGTAAAAACCTCTTGGGCCATTATACAAGCTGTAGATTCAGGAAGCTTAGCAAGCTCTCATTGTGGTACATGCCATGCTCAGGAGATATGCAAGATAGGAGGCACCAGATGTGGAATCTCAGTACGCTTCGTTAGGAGCTTGATGTGTGATCAGAGCAGACTGATACGTAATGAAGCAGCAAGAAAAGGAAATTTAGAGAAAATCTGTGGTCCCAGTTATCAGGAGAACTAGTAAATCCTGTCATTAACAGTGCTGCCATAGATGAATCTCATCTGTTTCATGCAGAGAGAATAATGGAATCAATATGTCTGGAAAATAGGGGCCTATACCTCCAAATATCATTTGGGTTTGTATATAACAGATAGAAAGCTATGCTGCTTATCAACAAAAACCCCAAAACAAACAAGAAAACAAGAAAACCCCAATCTCAAAAACTCAACAAAAATAAATGCCTTAATTTTGACACCTGCAGGGTATCAATGTCAAAATGCAGACAAACAGGTTATGAGTGGCAAAACATGAAACAATCTTAAAGGGGAGGAAAAGAGAAAACTTTTGCTTTGATGATAGCATTTATTTTCCCCTTGTTTCTAAAGGCTATTCTTTAAAACCATGAATGTGATGAATGTGTTGCATTTGTAAATAAGGTGTGGCATAAAATCTTATAATGCAGCTTCATTACATGATAAGAGTGAAATATGTTCCCTGTGGAGAAAAATCAATGCTAAAGATCAAAGGAATATCTCAAAAATCCTTGCTTTAAGGGTTTACAAGTGCTATATTTCCTCGTTCCCCTCATGTTGATGAAAAGGAGATCCTGTAAAAATGCTCATGATTGGAGAATTTTTTTTCAGATGAGAAAATGCACATTTCACATACGTAATCCAGTGGCCTGCTGCCTTGGAAGCAGATATTTTAAAAGTCTCTTTTATTTTCATTTAATACCATTGCTAAGAATTGAGAGACCTTTTTACATGATGGGTTGGGAGTACTGCAGGCTTCATTCACTAGCTGAAGGAAGGATGGTTGGGCAACAAGCAGTCTAGAAACAGTTTGCTCCTTCTGAGTTTGCTCCTCAGAAGATACTTGCTCCAGAGAAGGGTAGATGGTATTTGCACTGCCCAGGGAGACTTTATTTAAATCACAGCTTTCCCTCTGCAAAATTCTGCCAATGGGGCTTGTCCAAATATGACTCAACATGTTCTCTTGCCAGATCCACTACCTAGGGGATTTGAGTTGCTCATTGTGAGTGCTATTGAGAGGGTGACTTAGGCCATGATGAGGTGAATTTGGACCTGTATCTCCAATGTAGATACCAAAGAAGCTGGAAAAACTCTAAAATGAATGTCAACTCTCTCTTGTAACAGCAACAGAAATGTTTTTCCTAATGCACCTACAAACCATAGATTAGTTTGCCTAAAGACATTAATTCAACAGGTATTCCAATACCAATTGCTATTAGTTCAAATTCCCTATTATTTTTATTAGTATGACTCCTGGAGTCATGTAGCTAAGGGAACCTGCAGTATGTCCCAGAAATAAAGAATTGCCTTCAGCTGGTTTCTGGCAAAATTTTCAAATGAGCTTCACTGTATGCAGTGCTGAACAGATAAGCAGTCCAATAGGCAAAAACAGTTCTGAAAATCTATTCTGAAAGGTTTGCAGTGGGAGCTGCTGAGTGGGATAGTGTTTCTTTAGTGTGGCCCATGTTTCTGTGCCTTCATAGGATCTGAGTGCTTGTACTCAAATAATGGGTGTCCATCAATTAAAACCTGTCCCTTAAGCTTTGGGGATCCCTCAAAACCTACTTCAGATCTCCTAGAAATAATTTATTGATTACCTCAAATATAGTCCATATGCACATTAGTTGTTTACTTTTAATCTTTTCATTCTTAGCCCAAACCTCATCTTTATCCATGAATACAAAAGAGGGAAGGAAAAAAAAAGCTTTTGAGCAGAAGAATGCTAAAAAAGAATGCTGCTTTTAGAAAGTCATACATCCAGATACTTATATTCATGTCTGCAGTATGACTGCACTCAGAGAATATTTGAGTGCTGCAGCCAGAGGGAAGCATGTGTATGCATCCTGGGATATCTTTAATTAGTTGGGGAAGTGATAAAAGTGAATCTACAGCAGCACAGATCCAGCCTCCTCCTAAATCTTGGTATTATCGGTGGCAGTGTGCTGTTTATAGCACAGCCTTTTGTTGCCGCAGCTTCACCGTTCTTAGTGCTCAGTCTAGGTAGATTAAAGTTGCATTCAGATATTTTGTTTTCAAAAAAAGGCTGACAAAGCCAATGAGACTGTCTCCATGCATGCAGGCTACACAAGATTTATATTTACTATATCCTGTTAAAATACGTATTTAGTTTTATAGACTGTTTGGATCATGCTGAACATTAGTTACATCTTTCTTATTTAGAGATCAGAGTGCAATATGAAGCACTGCTGCTGCAGTTAACTCTGCTATTTTTAGCTATTTTAGCAGCAGATCTTTTACTTTTAGAGCACAGATTTTGTTTCACTGTTAACAAATGAAACAGACTAATGTGGGATACATTATCAAGTTGCTGAAGGTTAGCTTTTCTTCGTGTCATGCTTACGAGTGACTGTTCTGCACTAATTAAAAACATTACCATGGCAATTGCTATAGAAACATTTAAATTGGCATCATCAGTAACAAACCTGTGCTATTGATCCCAGCAAGGCTTATTCCACACTACACCTGAAGAATCTAAATAGAATATTTTGCATTCAAAAGGACTTCAAGAGATAAATTTTTCCAGTTGTTACTGTGCTCAGGAGAATAATGCTTTTCATACAGAGATTATTTATTTGCCTGGAGCTGTTGTAGGATTCTGGTACCAAAGTCCTTACTGCAAGGAGAGACTGCAATGGTTCTATTCTACCACTGCATATCCCTCAAATTATACAAATGAAAGAATACTTATTACTTCCACTCAGATCCACTGTTTTGCAAAATGGGGAAGAAAAGCATGTTCTCAAAGATGCTTGGCATTAACATGTTTAAGACATGAATGCCCCATCTTAAGAGGAGTTTCCAAGATAACTGGAAAGAAAACCATTTCCTATTATTTGACAAGAACAAGAAGTTGACATTTTACTGATTAAACGATGGGAGCACAAATGAAGTGAGAATAGATTGCATATAGAATATTAATCAGTTGCTTGGAAAAAAAATAAATTATCCTCTAAAGATCTTTGCTCCTCTTAGAAGAAAAATCAAATTAGATGTTTGTCATAACGTTCATCAGACACACTGACCCAGATTGATAAGTTTTTCTTTACACCTAAAAGGTCCAGTTATAGCAAAAAGCAAAAAGCAGGGAACATGGGCTGTAGCTTAATTTTTTGTTTCTGTTCTTGCTTCATTCTTCTTGACCTTAAGGATGCTACCTTTCGACTAGGTAGTAAAGTCCTACTAATTATCAAGAAAATCAGTAGAGGGCAGCGCTACACAGAAAACCACGTTTGAAGCCATCTCAGTTTAACTTCTACCCTGGCTGGGACAAAATACGGGAAAATAGATTCCTTTGAGAAAAAGACTGCTGTGAAAAATTGGTGTTTGCAGAGAGATCATTTCTTCTAGCAGGGTCTAAACATCTGTGCATGGTGCACTGAGCTCCTTTAAAATGGAAAAGTGGTCTTACTTTTCCAAACCATGCCAGAATCCTTTTTTTTCAGTATTAAATCCCAGCTTCTGAGTCTACAGAGCATAACTCCTGACCTGCTTGAACAACTGACTATGAGACAAGATATATAAGCCAATTATCATCTTGAAGTATTTCTCTGAGTACAAAGAAAAGAGTGATATAAACCTCTTGTGCATTTAAATGAGTTGGGCAAATAGTGTTTGGACAGAAAAGAGTGAGGGCAATTTCAGGAAATTAAAAATAGGCTGTTTTGAAATAGTAAAAGTGAAGCAACTGAAATTTTATTTACATTTTAAATTGCCACCAAACTGAACATGCAATCATACATATCTAAAAGGCCAAATGAAATTATATTGATGTCACCCCTACCCTTCTCAGTTAAAAAAAAAAAAAAAGAGTAAAATCAAAGCAGATTAAATAATTTGAGTGTTAGATTTGTCCATGTTTTGAAATAAGGACATTTTGAAGTGAAAATTTTAACTCTTTGGCATTTTTTAATCACCTTTTTTCACAGCAGTCTTTCAAGAGTTAGAGGTTTGGAAGAATATTTTTAGTATTTTTTAATACTTTTATAGATTCAACTATGCTTTAAACTTCGCCAAATATGCATGTTATTTTTGGGAATTGTTGCTTGGTTTATGGTTTATTATGTCTAACTGCAGAGAAAATAGTAGTGTCCAAGAAATTAGAGAAAAAAAATCAGTCATGACAAATAGATTAAAAGAGAATCTTTATCAGAATAGTGACATTACAACACATAATTCATTTCAAGGCAAAATTAATCAAATCCAAAATTTGATTAAAATGAACATTTGAATATTATCATTCAGAAAGTACACAAGAGGATTCTTGAACTACAGTCCAATTGCAGCTATGAAAGAGCACTATTTGAAGATACATCAAGCAAGAATGTCTCCAAAAGAGAAAAGAGACTTGATAAGAGTCACTGGACAAAGCTGATTGTCTGACTTCTAAATACAATTTCAAAGGTTTCTGTTACTGCCTACTTTCATTCTGCAATACCTTAAGCAGGATCTAATTTAGAAAGCATGAAGAATCCCTTCAATTTGCCTCAGATGATGCAGTGGAAAAGATTTGAAGTACAAATAATGATGTCTTATGCTCTACATTAATAAATACCTGTATTCAGTGATACACCTACTTTAGTCTAGTATTATACAAGGAATTCAACTCATCAAACTTAAACATGGATGAAAGATTGGCTGCCTTTAGTTTTTTTTTTATTTTGATCTGTATCCAGTAAATTTCAATCACAAGACACTATCATCATGTACTAAATATGTTCTCCAGTTAATATCAAAATTTACTGGTATTAAATTAACCACAGGAGAGGTGCACTTTGCCCCTCTGCCTGCAGCATTAACATACTGAGCATTACAACAGAGAAAACCAGAATTGAAAGAAAACACACTCATGAATGTATGCTAAGATCTATGTACCTTCATGATTTTATGCAAATTAATCTACTTAGTGCTTTGATTCTTCAATTAAAATAAAAAAGCAAAAGAAAACAACTTTTCCTGCATGATACGCATGATCTTCTGCATAAATATGACACCTATTAAGTTGTTTTCTTTTTGTTTTCTAACATGATCTTAGAAAGTGATAAATATTCTAAGCCTTCACTTATTGCTCAGCTACAACTCTTTTTGAAGTTTCTAAAATGCTTAGACTTTGATCCTCCTTCAGGATTGCTAGTAAAGACACTGAGTCCATACAGAATATCATCATTTAAATACAATTTCACACAAGGGCACAATTCCAGTAATTTAATCATTAAGGCCTTTAGAGTACAATTTACTAAATGTTTTCCATTAAATAGTCTTGGTTCTCAACTGACTAATAAATTTCACAAAAAGCATCCTATTTCCAAAATGAACTTTTGTACTGAAAAGACTACATTCCCATCTTCTGTAAAAATCCCAAACAAATAAACAACAGAGTGAAAATAGCTGTTGGTAATGTCGGGTTGCAGAAGAAAGGGCGATAATTTTGTATGAGTTTTTTCAATTTCAAAATATCTGAGTGTTGTGGCCTCACACTACTATCACTGTTAATGGACCAGGACTCTCAAAGAAAATGTACTTTTGCTTCTGAATTGTCTTGCTATGATTTCTGTAGTATACAATGACAGCTCAGCTAAAGATATCCTAAAGCAAAAGCAGACTTAATGTGAAAAAGTTTATGAAAAACACTGGGAGATCAGGCACTTCAATTGTACTGCCAGATAAAGAGTATGAGATTGATTTTGTTTGAATAAATGTTGCTTATAAACTCCCACAAAAAACATCAGAATAATTTTCAGTAAAATACTAATTACAGTAAGGTTCTAGATCATGAAAATTCCCATTCATTCAGACACTATTCAGGGAAAAATTAAATACATTGCAAATGAAGAATTCTTTTCCAAATACAGAGCTTTGTTAACCCCAGCAGGACTCCTATGAACCCACAGTTGTCTAACCAGTACTTTTTGTTCTTTTTTAAAGAATCTGTGGAAGGCATCAATAATACTTTACAAATTTCATTTTATGACTTCCCTTCTGCAGAAATAGAAGAAGATTCTCTGGACAACTGGGGGCTAGCAAAGGGGAAGAACGGGATGTATTAATCACAAAGTAACAGAGAATTCAGATTTTCAGACGGTTCTGAACAGATATTAAAGGAACATAACATCAGACTGAGCTGGAAGAGATTAGGTTAGAAGATTTCTTATTTGAGGTTTTTCCTTGTGTCAGGATGCTGCTGGTAGCTAAAGCTTTCAGAGAAAGTATATAGACATTAATTTAAAACACAAGCTGAATAAAATACTATGTGAATGAACTAGCATAAGATGAAAAAAGACATTAAAGAACATGACTTAAAACTCTCTGAGTAATTTTCAGTTATTTGTCATTCCCATGGGTTATTGTTGTGATTGCTAGACTTGTGTTCCTGTTTCCTTAGGGAAAAGAGTTATTGCAACTTAACACACTTTTCTCTGTCCCCTAGGTTTTTCTTACAAAAGGAATATTACATTTGAAAAATTTGTTCTGGTGAATTGTTGGAGGAGTGGAGGCTTACAGCATCTCTGGAAATGATGAGGACTCACTCCTTTCTGACAGTTTTGCTTTGGAGCTCTGTGCTTTATGTGGTCCATATGACGCCATCCCAAAAAAGGACTAACAAGCACTCACACAGTGAAAGGATAACAGGATTGTCAGAGAATGATGGAAAAACATTGCACCGCACCAAGCGTGGTTGGATGTGGAATCAATTTTTCTTGCTGGAGGAGTACACAGGTCCAGACACTCAATATGTGGGCAAGGTAAGCCTTGTGTTTAAAGGACTCTTTAAAGGTAATGCATCTAACAGCCTTGGTACATTCACTTCTTCTCCACAGCTGTTTTGCTTTTTGTACAGCAGTGGTCCCAATTTCCCGTTATGTCAAAGCACACCACAGACTACCTGAGGTTCCATGATTGTTCAAAGGTGTGAAAGAAATGAAGAAGTTCAGTGAAAAAAGAAAGGAAACTGTTCAGCCTAAAATGTTCCAATTTCTTATTATACATACCCATGCAACTTTTATAACTTTTTCAACTGTAAATATTAGATAAGAGAATCTAAAAGTTATTATTCCATTCATCTGCCTTGTGGCTTTTACCAGAGTGCTGGGCTGTATACTTTCTCAAGTGAAATATACAATTCTGTTAACAATAAAATTACTGTCTCTCCATGATTCCAAGTAGGGGTGTAGTGTTTGAGGGAAAAAAAATCTGGGTTTTGTGATTTCTGAAATAAATTGAAAATTTTACTTAATGAATTGAAGGCTTTACAGTCTTTGAGATCTACCTATGTCAGATGTTGTCAACAACAGTACCTCTGAATTCCAGTTGTCTATAGTCCTATCTTTTCTGATGACATGACACTCAAAAATTTCTAGATATTTACCCCTCTGGTGTCTCATCATCCACAGATATGACTTATGGTCTAGTATTACCAAGTTATCTTTATCAAGATCTGGAATACCAGAGATCTAGAATACACCCAGATTTACAATTAAGAAAATGTTTATCTTAATGGCTTAAATTAATAAATGTCCAATTCAGTTTCTGTCATTCCTTCACAATGCTGTCACTAGCTCTTTTTGTCAGGTGACTCTTACTTTCAGGTGCCTAGCTACTAAACTAATTTGAACATTTGTAGATAAAAGCTCCAACATATTTTTGAACATTAGGTAATATCTCTGGTTGTGGAAGATATGATCATATGGAAAACATGAAAATCATCTCTCTCTATTAAGAAACAAATGTCAAAGAAGTCAGCTCTTGTAACTAAGAACTCTATTTTTACCTTGTTCATACCAACATGTTTTTCATGAAATAAATTCTAACCTGAAGAAGCAGAAATGAGACAAGGGCAAATAACCCAATTGGTAGATCTGTTTATCAGTAAAATAGAAAGGTTTGTTGTAAGCAAAAGGGTCTTCAATAAAGGATGAAATAAATGCATAGAGATACTTTTAAAAACAAGGTGTTTGCAAGTATTATTTAATATTGAGTAGACTTGTCAAGAAAATATACAAAAAGTTGCACAATGCTTCAAACTCCATAGCTGTAAATCAACCTAGACAGACAGAAATAGACTGATTTTTTTAGTAGAAATCTGTCATAGAGGAGAAGCAAATGTCAAACATTAGACCTGCTTCCAATTTCAGTCCCACTGAATATAGATGAATGACTTCAAACCACTTTAACAGTCAAATAAATTAAGCTTACATCAAGACCATCACCATCATCCCTATTTCACAAAAGGAATGCTTACATGTCATATTGCAACAGGTGCAAACTTACCAGAGTAAGGTAAGATTGCATCTTACTGGTTCCAAACTAACAAAAAATTATTGGACCCTATTACCATAGATTTAAGTCCAGGAAGAAAAACCAAATGGCTGTAGAGCAGATGGATCTGAGATGTTTCACTTCTTTTAACTCAAATTTCATGTTGATATTTTTTATACTTCATTGCAAAATATTACAGAAAGACTCCTGAGAGAGGTCAGCATCACAGATTCTATAACAGGTGAAAATTACCCCAAATATTATCCTGTGTTCCAAAGAGGAGTTGCATTGAACTGATGAATTCCATATGTTTTCATTGATTTTATAACAGTTTATACCATGACAAAATGATCACAATTCTGTCCTCAGTGGTAAAAAAAACCCACAGTAAATCCATTTTGAGTTAGTTCAAATTATCGTATGTGACATAAAGCACCAAGAGGGAGCTGCTACAACAAGAAGTCAAAGGAGTATTTTTTTTAAAGAAAGAAAAACACCCCAACCACTTCATTGAACAACATTATTCTGAGAAAGGCTTAAATCTCAGGTTTAGTATTCTCCTCTTCAAAGTGATGGTAATTAGAAAACCATCATGTGTGAAGTAAGAGCACTTTTATTCCAACCCATGGGGACTAGTTCATAGCAAGCATTCTTATCTTTCCCTTCTTTAATATGGATATGCACAGGAAGATGGGTAACTGGGGTTGAATAACAAATGTAGTACTAAAATTTAAATAAACTGAAGTAAGAAAATTTATTAGAAAATAAATTTCTAGGGGACCATAAACATAATATTAAAAAAATAGTATTTTTTTATAGTTGGATTGTTGGCAGCCACCCTTCAGGGATGGGGGATATATGCAGAACAATTGCCTTGTGAATGTGATGGGAGTCAAGGTAAATCCAGACAATTTACAGTATGTCCACCTCAAATCTTTCTTTCCTTCTGCAGACTCAGAGGGTTCATTTCTCAAATACAGGTGAATGCATAAAATACATGGTTTCTAAAATGCATAAGGAGATAAACATTCCTCTAGAGAGTTTACATATGAAATATTCAGTCAGACATATGTAAGGTAAGTAGTACCAGAGTACCATTCAAAAAATTGGACAAGAACAAAAAATAAATTCTAAAAATATAAAAATGGCTACTGAGATGTATATCTCAATCAGATTATTAATGGGAGGAATTTTCAGAGGATGTAGAGAGAGGATGTAGTGAGAGTAAAACCTGATTCTGCCTACTAAGAATTCACAGAAAAAGTGGATTACAATATCGCATTAATATTTAAATTTGGGAAATGAGTTTATTTTTAAGGGGAAGTTTATATTTAAGGGAAGAAAAACAACCTGATAGGGTTTTTTTTTTTATAAAATAAGAAGGTGTTGAGAAAACAAACACCTGACTCTATGTTATATCTGGGAATCTTCTCTTCTTTTGCAAGGGAGGGGCCATAGGTCCAGCCTCTTAGCTACTACTAACTTCAAGCCCCTTGCAGAACCTGAGAAATGAAAGTTAAAACACTGACCTTCTATGAAAAAAGTTTACCAAATCTACTTACTTTCTAACAAAATATCCAAAGAGATAATTATCTTAAAAAATGGACAAACAGTTCAGGAAGTATTAAAATGCTGTGAGGATGATGTTTATTAATCACAGAAAAAATCTTGCACAGAAGGCTCTAACCAAATACGCCTCAAGGAAAAATTATTTTTATTTCACAAAAATAATATTGATTTTATATATCTCCATTTCTAAATGACATAACTGATACCCACTGAATGGACATCAGTTGTGCAAAACGCCAAATACCTTTAACTCGACTCGTTATGAAATATTCCTAGACAAGGATAAATAGGCCTGATCACAATCATGAGCCATTTTGGAAAACATGGTCCTTTATGTTTTGCAACAGTATATTGAAGAGATTTCAACAGATGAGATTTTCCCACCTTTAAGTCACTCAATTACATTTTTTACATGAAAGCTCTCCTCTCCCGATTTCAAGCAGACACCTTGCTAATAAATGCTGCTAATCTTGATGGACAGATAATGGATGAAGTACCATGCAATATATGTCAGAACTAACCATAAACATTACAACCAAACACCTGCCATATCCCAGAATTTTAAAAAGAAGAAACAAAAAAGAATAAAATCATTTTTTCACACCACCTACAACTTTTCTTTCTCATAATAAGGGGGGGAAATAAAAAAAAAATCAATTGCTCACTGCTCAAAATTAGCTGCTCATGAATAAGCTCCTGCTTAACAACTTCCATATAAACAAATTAACTAGGTTCTGCGTGTCGTAAGCAGCATTTAAATTGGATGAAAACTGAAGAAATATCTCTTTTATCACCAGTTAACCAAGGAATTTGTTTCATTAATTTTTTTTGTGTGCCTTAACATGATGTATAAAGTGAAAAGAAAAACAGGAAAAGGGTAGTGTTTTGGGTTTGGTTTTTTTATGGGGGGGAGGTGTTTGGTTTGGTTTTGATTTTGGAAGGGCAGGTTACAACATATATTTAAATGCAGCCATTTCATTCTTGTAATCTACATTTATAAATATTCAGACATCTGCAAGTAAAGTAGTCTGCTATAGCAGTCTCTCTTAGAAAGACAAAACCAAAATAACTTAATTAAACTTCACAAATAATTATTAATTTAATAAATATTTAACTTAAAAGCAATAAAAGAGGTATCACTGAATTGCCAGCCTCACCAGATTTGGTTATTTATAAAATATTTCACTCAAATGCTCCTTTTTACTGAACAGTTTTGAGGGTTTTTTTCCTTATTATTTAATGGAATTGTATAGTATTTTCTTGTAAATATAGACTGTAAATGTATTAATGGCTGAAAATATTGTTTCACATTACTTTCTTCTCTGCCTTTGGTACACCTACCAGTCCAGAGTAGGCTCCCTCTTAATATGAAAAGTAGCAGAGAAGTTGGAAACCTGAGAGCAGTAAAGTGCTTTCTTTGTTAGTCTTATCCTTATTCATTCATGTCCTCTGAACACGTTGCTGAGGCCTTGGCCATACTCAGTCTCTGCTCTGAGCAGCTGGAGAGGGAGAAACTTATGGCCCACAGGGGTGACCCAAAAAAGCTGGCTTTTGGCAACACTGCAGCGCCCAAACCAGCAGTAACCTTATTTGCTCCATCCTGAAGCATAATGTTCTCTTCCACAGTAGTTTTTACTAATTACCTAGTACTATTTTCTTAGTGTACTGAATTTTTATCTTAATCTTGCATTTTTAGTGAGAGACAGAACTTTCTTTTTCACTTGTGACCTAAATCAATTTATGAATTTTTTCCATAAGGATTTCATTATAGAATTTGCTATTTTCCCTCTACAGAGACAATTTAAGAGTGACCTGTAAGGATGAGAGAATATGCAGGTGCACTATCCTTTCAGAGTTTCTATTTTGTTATAGCTACATTCCATTTGTTGCCCCTGTAAAACATTTGCAATCAGAACAGCAACTAAATGTGGCTAGAAATAGAATAGTTTTTGATATGTTTAAACTTAGCAGTATGGTAAATAAAAAACAAACAAACAAAAAATAACCAACAAAACCACCCCCAGAATCATTAAAAAAATCATATGCTTCTACCTTTTAAAGATATAATTCAACTGGGGGAAGACTTCATCATATTCTTAATGTATTCCATCTAGTATGCACTGTATCCCAAAGCCATCTTATAAATCACAACGTTTGAAGAAGGTGCAATAAAATATTTTCATTAGAATCTTTGTTCCTAAAGTAAAACCAATATTTTCAGATTGAATAAAATATGAGAAATTAGTAGGATCTCCTTTTGTCTTTCTCAGATCTCAAATTTTTCCTTGTGTTTGAGCAAATACAAGGAAATAATGTTTTATCAAAACAGAAAGAAAAATAAATAAAGACAGTAAATACCAAAGAAATAAGAAAAACCGTCTGACCAATATTTTAAAAATATTAAAGAGAAAACTTCTTTGATTTTTATATTAATAAATCATCTCCACTTCCACTGCATTCTTCAGTTAGCACATTTTTCAATAAATATTTGATCTAGTTTCAAGCAGCCATATCCTAGGCAGATGAACCACCAAAATGAAGCTAAAATTGAAACAGACAAACAGAAGGGAAAAAAACATTTCAAAGTGCCACAAGAAGTCCATGACTTAGACACATTCATAAAATTCATATAAAGTAACTGCAAACACCAATAGGGAGCCATAGCTTTACTTATTTAAAAATAATTTATTTTCTGGAGGTTTTCAACATAAATATTATTGAAAAATTACTGGAAGTAAAATTTATTTTTGTCAAAAAAATAATAAAAAACAAAGTCTTCAATAAATTTTGCTATTTTAAAAGGAAGGTTGGAGGGCCAGGGAAGAAAATTATGAAAGACAAATGTTGCATCTTCCAAACACAATGGGACTCTGTTTTTCTAGAAAGGACAGCAGTAATTTCTGACAACCTAAACACATTTTCGATTGAAACTTCAAAAATAGTGACAATGATCACTAATAGTGATTAGTAATCTAATCACATAATATGTAACCCAAGTATAAACAGTTTAAATAGGAAATATCTCGAATATTGCATTGCAAGAATGGGCCTAAGCTAGAATTTTGCTGTCAGACTTGAACATCATATTTCATATAAAATAAAGAATTATTTTTGAAAACAACTGCAATGATCAGAGGCTTCAAAGACATGAATAACAAGAGTGAGTTGGCATTGTTTGGTACAGATAGAGCAGCTGTCATGAGATCTGACAGCTTCTGTTTCTTCAGCTACATAAAAGGCTGTTAAAAAAACAATCTGAAGTTCTTGTCATGTTCAGGGTGAGGAGTTGGGTTCATATTGTCATAAAGTTGATTTACAGTTATTATCAGGAAAAAGTTTTTGATGGTAAATATAGCCAATACAGTTAAGTACTAGGTAAAGAACTCTCAGTGAGACAGGTTTATATTGATTGATACATTGATTATATTGATTATATTGATCCTAGAGGTTTTCAAGACAAACCGAAAAAAAACACATGCCATAAAGGTGACAATGATCCTACCCAGGGGCTGTAGCCTGTGTTTCTCTTTAGGGTCCTGTCTGTTCTGTTCTCAAGGATACTGTGTGTGTCTTCCAAGCTCAACTGCCAAACTAGCTAAACTTGTTTTGAGGGGAAAAAGTTAAATATAACAAACAAAAAAAAACTGAACCAAAATAAACCCAGAAATATAAGAAACGAGGAAATCCTCAAAGCTTTAACTGCAAATTTCCCCTTTCTCCTTTCCTTGTTTTTTCCATTTGTTTGTCCTGTCTTCCTTCTCCTCTTTGGGAACAGAACATCCAGACTGCAATGATTTTCATTTTAAAAAGAATAGAACCGGAAGCTCCAAAATATGTACCATTATAGATACTTAATGGAAAAATGGGGGTTTTCAATGTAATTTTTGAAAATTCAGCAACACTGAAAAGTTCACCCATAGCAAAAATGCAGGCATCTAAAAAATTGCTAAGCTACTTTTAAAGCTAAAGTCAATTCAAGACAATTTAACATAAGCAAAACCAGCAATATTTCTCCAGTTCTGTTCCTTTTTCCCTCTCTCCCTCCATGCTTCTCTCAGGTGTGGAAAAAAGTTATGTTCACCCAATACACAGCCTAGCAGCAATGGCATGGAATCTACTTTATAATTCACCTTAATGCGTGCTCTTGGCTTAGTCACAGCAACCCTTCCCTGGGGAGTGTGCTCAGAGCACCAAGGGGATGGGACCAAACAACAGGAATGGGGAGACTTCCCCTGTAGAGTTTATTGGAATTAAGTATGTTGACAAATTAATAAAAAAAACAAGGATTGAAGTAAAACCACCTGCTTTAAAGGCATGGTGGGCATGGAGAATGGAGTCTTCTTCTGTCTGCAACAGTTAAATTCCAGCTTCCAGTTAAAACATAATTTTCAATTTAATAAAAATGGTTTTTCTGAGCCTAAAAGTCTCCTGTTCTTGTCAAGTTCTATATGTGAAAAAGCCTAAGAAGGTCTGGTTTGAAGATCTGTCTGGCTCAGGAACTTGGCACAATAGGTAATTGTTATTCGTAGAATAGCTCTATCTTAGTAAAACTTCCTTGTCTAGTACTTCTAAACCTTGTATCATTAAGCCTGGGAAAAGAAGATTAGACCAGGCCAATCTTCAGACCTATCATTATTTATTATCAGGCAATCATTTATTGTGCATGAAGAGGTGGGAGGCAGAGGAAAAAGTATTTCAATATATATTTTCCATTACGTTGTTTATTTCTTCTGATTACATTATGGGAATGATTCCGGAGGGCGTAAGTACTTTCACTATATTATGGTGTACTGGTACCTGCCAGCCCAGTGATAGAGTGCAAAAGCCATCAGCCAAAAGAGTATGTGACTACCTAAAAAGGTCCATTTGACAGCATCAGAGGATGGTATTGTGCAATGTCTGGTCTGTCAAGGAAAGGGTTATGAATAGTCATCTTGACAACAAATAGCCAAGCTGTCAACAAGCAACTGCCAAGAACAGAAAGTGTTTTCTTTCTATATGTGCCCGATACATCAAATATTGTGTATTGCAGGAATCATCACACATTTCACTCTTCTGGAAACTGAAAAAAAAGAATGTTAGTCTAGGCCATGTAATTGGCCAATTTAACACTATGCTGGGTATCAATCAAAAGAGGAACCTGTGTACTCTTTTCAGTTTTGGAAATACATAACCGTGGTCAGATCATTGCTGTATGTATTGCTGTAGCAGCACAAACACACTGGAAAAACTTCTACTCACTCTTACATGAACCTAGGGTCAAGAAACCCTGCTGAAATCCATCTTTTCTGTTTTTACACAGAATGTAGGACAATTAAGAAGAAAGCATTACAACCTCCATGAACACTTCAGATGTCACAAATTCCTCTCTGTCTTTCTTCACATTTCAGACACAAGTATGCCCATTTCAGATGGAAGCCACTATAAAAGCTTTTCCAAATTTTCAAAGCAAGGAAATGACAGCCAGGGTGATAATATTAATCGAATCTTTTAACTGAAAAGAAAGTTCTGTTATGTATTCTCCATTTCCTTAGGATGAACCTAAGGAGAAATGACACCAATTCTCCCTTACTTTAGTTGTAAAACTCTTGCCAGTATCTCAAAGAGGTTTTTAGAATGGTTGATTCAGGTACAAGAAGGAATTTTTAGACCATATCCTGCCATAAAAATAATTGGTAATGCTGGAAATAATTATTAATAAAAATTGACTAAATTTTTGTTTTATATAAATTTTACTTTATTTTTTTTTCCATCTGTAAATTGTAACTGCCAACATTTATGTAATGAAACTTTTCCTCAGAACGTGTCTGTGTGAGTTGTTCCCACACTACAAAAGCTCTGGAATAGAATGACAATAGCCATGAAGTATTGGGCTGCATAGTATATCAGGGTACACTATGAAAAGGAGAAAGATACAGAACCAAATATTTACTATCTACCTACCTACAGTGCTTGCATGGTTGAATTTGTGATATAATCAACTGCTTTAACTTTTCCTAATGCATAATAATTACCAAGACAGATACTAAATGGGATATTGCTATACTTCTATTCAAGTATTCATAAAATTAATCTACACAACTTAAAATTTGTATTTTTTGCCACCACGTGTAGCCTTTTTTGACCTTTGAACTTCTAGCTGTTGCTACATATTTCTGATTAAGAGCTGAATTAAGCTAAATTTACAAATATTGAGGATAAATTTGGTTCTTAGAAAAAAGTTCTGGTTTACAACTTCTATGCAGTTAAAGTGGAATTAAACACTAATATATCACACTGATAAAATTTTGCAAGTACTGATGTAACCTTTAAAAATGGTGCTCTTCTGATAGTTCAGTCTTACAAGGATTGTGGAAGTAAACATATTTTTCTTTTTAATAAGCATTTCTGATGAATGAACACTGTCAAATACCAGGAGGTAACAGAGTATAAAGTGTTCATATACAACAGGTAGCTGACTGATAAGAACAAATTAAGAAATGAAAAATAAAATATTAAATGCATTTGCTTTCCTTTTCTCTCTACTATTACATTGCTTGCATTTAAAACGGTGAGATTACAATCCCTGTAAAATAACATTTTTTTAAAAAGAGGGGTAAAAGACTGTATGTGCTGTGTAAAACAAGTAAAATAAATAAACATTTGCCTTTAATTTTAAACCTATATTAGTTAAATATAAACAATTGGTGTGGACAATAAAATAAATTCAAAGAATTTGGCATGGGAACAAATATTTCTGGATCCATTGTCACTGAAGCAAATGGAAGGAGGGTTGTTGCAAGAAAGCAAAATATATCACTAAAGTGTGGGGTTTTTTTAAACTCTAAATTTCACAGAACATGAAAATAAATTAATCTCTGTGAAGGCTAGTAATTATGAAATGGAAGAGGTCATAGTTTGATTCCCACACACTCCATATGAAAAGTTAAGAATTACATATAGAATGGCATGAAGTGAAGGGAAAAATATGAATCTATAGCAGAAGAAATTCTTCAGTCCCTCAAAAATATGGAGGGAAGCAGGAATCACCCATTCTGTTTTAATCTTATTAGAGATACTGCAATTAATTTTCTTCGTACTCTAACTTAAAATTGTGGAAAAGAAAAAGAAGCAACAATCCCCCTCCCCCCCATAATTTAAAATCCTTTTATTGTCCTAAAAATTATGAAAATGTATGTGTGTGTGTGTGTGTGTGTTTATAGCCATATAAATCAGTGGTTTATCTTCAGGATAAAGAAAGGATTTACACTGATCTCTTTGATGTGAATAAAAAAGAAAAGGATATGTCAAATGTTAAAATCATGATTTTAGGATTAATGATTTCCACATCCATAAGTATAATTCAATGAAATTTATCCAAGTATTTTACATTAAATGAACAACACCTATGGTAAGACAGGCACTGACAAAACATTGCTTCTTCTGAGGAGAAAACTGCAACAAAGTTGCTGAAACAGTGATTTGAGGTCACAAAACAAGTCAATGACAACAGTTTGATGCTGAACGGAACACCTACTGGGTAGGGACAAATTCACATAAGAGCAAGGCTTGGAGAGGTCAAGACAGAAAGGAGGATACTCATCAAGAGTGAAAACAATTTGAGAAAAAGCACTTCTGTTCCCTTATTTTAAATAGTAACAAAATGTCAAATCATATCTTAAAACTTATTTTCACATTATTAACAAGATCATGGTCAACGTTTTACTCCAGTTGAAGTTGTAGGATAATTAGCAGAACAACCAGTTTTATTATGTGTGCTGTGTCCTTCTCCAAAGGAAAGAGAACTTTTTTAGACAAAAATGGATTTCAGAAAAGAATGGAGACAGTCATCATTGAGTTCTCCAGTTCTCCCCCCACCAAATTTTTTTCACAAAGTTATTAGAAAATTAGCATCAATGCATTCAAAATTTTATCTCCCTTAACCACATACAAATGCTTTGACTATCCTTGCTGTTGAACTAAAAATATAACTATTCCCTTATGCACCTCCTGCTGAGTTGTTTTTTTTTATTAATATTTGCATTAAAACCCTTTTTTTTAAATCCCTCCTGAACAACTCCTGCACTGTCAAATGTCTCTTAATCTCACTTCATCTGACCAGCTTGCAGATTCAGCTATTAAATTAAACATGAAGCAACCCTGTTGGTGTGCAGGGCTTTATGCTTGGTTTGGGCCTTATGCTTTGATTTCTCTAGGCGCTATTTCTCTTTCATGGAGTTTTCATCTGAAGTCCCAGGGAGCCTTGTCCTGGCTCCCCTCTAAGCCACAATCTTCGTGTTTGATCAGACATGTATGATCAGCCTGTGGTTTATGCAGAACCCGAAGTCCACCTCAGGCACCCTCCCAATGCAGTTACACTCACCAGTTTCTGTTGCGCCATGGAAGTCGTTAAGGAGTGTTGATAACTATTCCAACCACTGGGTTTTCTTTGCCCTCATTATAAATTATGACTTTCCAAATTTTGAAACAAGATTTTAAAAAACTATATGAGTAAGTAATGCAAATTTCAATAAAGACAAAATGAGTGAAAAATAAGAAAAATAAAAAAATACACTAAACATTTTTTTTCTAACTACTGGCTTTTATGACACTCCTCTTGGAAAAGTAGCTTCACCTAAGAAGTTACTCTATCATGTTACAGATTCAAGGCTTGGTTCTTATTATGTCCTATCCTGATTAAAACCTTTTTCTTTGATATACCTACCTTTGAGAATCTGGTTCTCAGATTTTACCAGGAGTTGGGCATATGCTTGTCTTGGAGCAGACATGGGGTGGAGGAATTGCACTCACACTGATGACGGTATGACATGGATAACTCTACAGAATACTTTCACTGACTAGTCTTGAGTTGGTATGACAATTTACATTTTCAACACAGCCAGCAGAACAGAGAAACAGTACAATATTTAAAATTAACTTAATTCTGTGTTTTTCTTTTCCTTTAATTTTTTTTTGGCTTGGTCAACATTGTCAATAAATAAACAGTAACAAAGGACCTTAGTGATAATTTCAACAATGGCCTTACCTTCTTTCCAGTGCAGTTCATTTGAAAATTTGGTTTTAGATAAACATTTAAGATATTTAGTGTGCCACCACATAACAATGGAATTCCTAAGTTAGTATTGAGGAATGAATGGGTTTCTTCTTTTGAGGTGTATACAGTGCCCATAAAATATTTTGTTTACCAGTTAGCAAATCAGGATCTTAGGAAAAATACATCATTTTAGAATTAATTTTTGCGGTAGAGATCATTGTGAATCAATAAGCATGTCACTCAGCATAATAAATTTTCAGGTTTGAAATGCATTCATGTAAAAAAACAAGTATGTTTTAAGGAGAGTAAATAATATATTTTGAATATTTCTGGAAACTACATATTCAGCAGCTTAAAAAAAAATTAGTCAGCAGGTCTATAGTCTGGTTTTGTTTACTTGGTGCTGAAATCCTAAAAGTCTATTTACATATTTAAGGCCAAAAAGGACTCTGGTCATATTGGATTAAGTCTCAATATCCTACTATTCCATTATACTGTATGACTTCCTAAAAACCATGCAGTCTTGATTAGTGCACAACTGTCTATAAGTATACCTATACATACATACATACATACATACATACATACATACATACATACATACATATATATATATATATATATATATATATATATATATATATATAAAAATGCACATGAAATTATGATCAGAAGTGACATAATACTAAAATATTCCTGTTATTGATATCTTGAGATTGTTGTGGATTACCCATTCCTGGAAACACTTAAATATTCAGAATATTCAGTACAGTCCTTGTCCAAAGTTAGGGCAATGGATAACCAGACAAAATAACAGACATCAGATTCATAAAAGAAAATATAAAAGAACAAATCACAAAACCAAATACAGGTCTATTATAATCTAAAAGTTCTAAATTCTGGTGCCAGGGAGGCAGGGACATTGAGATAATAAAAAAGTTCAGTGGTCAGAATGACTGCTCTCTCAAACCAGCACCTCCTGTTGCCTCTGAGATAAAGTACTTGGCAAAAAACCCATTGGTCACCCCTATTAGAGTATTCCTTATAAGCCTATTAGTATAGAGCTGAGCTCAGAGCAATTAGTTCTGCAGAGGGTAGGGTGTAATCCATCCATATGACAAACTCATGTCGCTTCCAGACCATAACTTTTATTCCTGCCTGTCTCTGTGTGCTTCTTTTGGAAGCAAAGGACATTTTAGAATTCCTCTAAAACAGCAAGAAAAGTCATGCACACAGACAGATTTCACTCAGGAGTTTCTGGTGAGAGAAAAATCCATGAGAAAAATATCCTCTGTTATTGTGAAGCCTTTAAAATAATGATGGATTTAACACTTTTCCCAAGGATTGATTAAAGTGACAGTGCTTGGTGTTATGATGTCATAATTTCTGACCTGAGGACACAAGTGATGACTGGAGTCACTTCCCATAAATCTGTATCTTATGTTATGGAACAGACAAATGACTGTGCATGGCAAACCATAAATAATAGTAAAAAACCTGGCTCTTTTCATCAGGCTGAAAACCTCTAACTAAGCTGTTGATTTGGAGAGTAGAGGGAAAAAAAAATGTTGGGCTCTGAAATACAGTTCTTTGTGCAGAAGTAAGGATGCAACCACTTTTTCAGGTTTGACTACAACTTATAAAGGGCACAGGAGATATAGAAGAAGGGTAAGGAAGCACATGAAGATACAGCTTTGGTTTCCAGGACTCCTTCCTATGTATGCGGAATATATATAAGGAATTTCCCCATGTTGTGTTTGTATTATTTGAACCAAAAGACTACTAAGAATTCTGTTGAACTCTTCCTGAATGGAAACAAGATTTACCCTTAAGTATTTAGTAAAAATCAGAACCTGCAGCTGATGTCAGCAGTGTTTTTCACAATATCATTCTCTAGAGAATTGCTAACAATAGACAGCTGAACACAAGAACCAGATGCTGGAAAGCACAAGATAAGGAAAGTAAATGTCATTTGCCTTGTTTAATATACAGTCACTTAGGTTACCATCATACACAGTCTGGTTGTTTAATTAAGAAGTTTGTGCTGATGTCACAAATTCAAGTCAGGTAAATACATTGCCCTTTAATACATACATAAAACTTTTGATTAAAGACACATAAATAGGAAATGAAAGCAATGCATGTACTGCTACTTGAATCCACACTGAAGAACTACTGCAGCTATTAAGATGTCTTTAGAGTTTTTAATTACTTAAAATGCTAAGGAAAGAGAATATTGGCTGAGCTGCTTTTGATGCTATATCCTAACTGCTATGGATCTCAGATAGGTCTGAAATTATACAGTAGGGGCACTAGTTAATATCCTGCCTGTCACTAGCTCTCAATACATTGTGTGTGAGATTTTAGGTTCCGCTGAGATGATACCAGCCCTTATTTCTAGCACACCGCTTTCATTTTTTATTAGAATGAAATTACTTTGTTTCAAGCAATACTTATCCTCTTTCACAAATACTGTCTTCTTTCCCACCACTGTATACACAACCTTCTTTAATTGGAGCAAGCTAAGAACAATAATTACAGTCAAACTCCCAGGCTCAAATCAATTTGTGTTTTAATACATACAAGTATAATTTAGAAAACTCAATTTCTTTCAGTTTCACTGTTTCAGAATAAATAGCACCGTATAATCACCATATATGAATACAAATTTGATGTAAATAGACACATGGCTTTGTAGAGGAAACATACACACATTTTCCTTCACTTAGCATGTTTCTTCCCTCAGAACAGGAGCTTTAGTTAAAAACTGTGATTAAAAGATGTTCTCTACAAATAGAGAAATTTCTCTGTTTTTCTCTAGGTACAGAAATGGTCACTTTGGACACACCTGAATAGCTTATGCTTACACCTCCCTTCCCATTGTTTGCTATAATACTTAGTATTTTAAAATTTAAAGAGATATAAGGATATTTAAATGAATCACACTAAATCTGACAGCTAATAATATTTTTCAGGTTGATAGTTCATGACATGTAGAATCTATTATTCTTTCTCTAGACATATCCCAGAACAAGGAGGTCTGGGTACATTGCAACCAAACCTCAACACTTTCTAGCTATAAAACTGCTAATAACTCCATGCAATCCTGATTCATCAACATATACTTTAAGAGGGTGTTCACTTGTGTTCTGGTAGTAATGTCACCAATGACAATGTGGAAATTAGCCTGATCTTCTTCTCCCTAAAATATGCAGATATACCAATTTAAAGCCACCAAAGAGTTTGTTTGCCCACAACAACCCCCCAGTGTATTTTCTTCACTTTAAATGTAAGGAAAGAAAATTGTTCACTCCCACTAGAAAGCATTTTCAGGCAAATAGAGCACAGAACATCAGGATTCCTCTGCAGGAGACAGCTGTATGGGTGGAGGCAGTGGAGGCAAGAGATGCAGATCTCTGTCTCTCAGTAATAGACCTTTTTCTGTACCAAGATACAGAGGTACACTGTAACCCTCCTAATTTGTAAGCATTAGCAGAGTGCTTACCACAACATAAACATGGGTCTGTCCTCTTTTCTCTCCACAAAGGAGATTATACCTCTTTTCTGAGTTTAGGCAACCACATAAGTGTTTTCACTGTATTTATTCATAACCATCACTAGTAACAAGTAGCTCTTACTGCCCTTTTTTCTCCTTTTCTTCTGCAATAATAGTTGTACAGAAGTAAACTGCAAATAAAATGAAATCTAAATGAAGTATGGCAAATTCTTGCTTCTCAATGCAGAAACTGCATTCATATCACTATATAATTTGTCAACTCTGTCCATTGATTCTCTTCTCTTCCATTGATTATATGTCTGCCTAACTTGAAAAGAATTACTGTCTGTTACGAGCAGTTAAGAATGAGATTGGCTGCAGTTTACTAGAAATTTAGTAAATTAAAACTGAATTAATAAGAAACATGGATGCTTAAGGACCTCTTTTCTAAGGTAATATTCCTTTATTTTTTTACTCTATATTTTGTTTGATATTCTCTACCAATTCCTGAACTTAACATTTTGAGATATATTTTCACTTCAAAGAATACTGCTATCTTGTCTACTGTTTATAAAAGCACGTTTGAGAGAAGCCGTGAATTAGCCTCAGACATACTAAGAATGCCTAGTCAAATGAAATACTGCCTAAAACCAAGAAGTTATGTGCCATAAACATATTTTTTGATAAATATTGAGTACTACATAAGGATGAATTGTAAACTAGTGGAGCACAGTACTTGATTTAGGGAAAATAGAATTATGCTACAGAACTCTGAAATAATCTCTGCTTTCTTACTCATTTTTTTTAATTGAAAAATAGAGTAACAGATCCACATAAAATTATGTCGAGATTTTTGAGAATATAAAGATTTCAATTATCACATGACATATATATTCAGTTCACAAAACTGGATAGAAAAACTAATTTGAGAGGCACACTTTATCTATGCAAAAAAAAAAGAAAAAAATATTGTGAGACTATTTATAAGTATGCCCATATTTATAAGACATGCATTGTTAAAAATATATTATTGTAATTCCCCTAATCGTTACTAATATCTTTGTCTCTGATGATCCACAGGAAAATTTGTGTTGAGAAATTTTTAGCCAGTCACACAGAAGACTACAAAGAGAGAAATGTGTGCAAAGGAATCCAGATACTCACCAGTGTATCTGGACTATGTTTTCATTACAACATGTTTCAACAGAATTAATGGCAATGACGTTTGTTATCAGTGGCCACTATGTACTATATATACATATTAAGAAATCTAATGTATTATCTGCTGTTATTTGGGATTTTGAGGGGGGTTTGTTTGTTTTTTTCTTTGTAGGTTTGATTTAGGGGGGGGGGGGGTGTTGGTCAAGGGTTTTTTTTCATTTATCAAAGTGTTTCATGGTTCTGACTTGCAGAATGATTAATTTGTGATATGAGAACGGAAATGTTTGAAAATTTCATGTTCCACCCATGTGAAGTTTTTGATTTCTAACCTACTCCAATTCAATGAAAGAAAAGCTATGTAGAATAAATAACAGGAATGATGTTTTGCTTTCTGTGAATGGTGAGCATTTCCAGACCTGCTGACTCTGTAAAAGGTAGAGGGAAATGACAGCAGTCAAGGATTACTTCAGATCACATGTGTCATCTTATTTTTCTTATTTGAACATCTGAACCTCTTTCACACACCTAAACAGTTTACTAATGAAAAAAAATCCACAAACTACTTTGTATGTAAATTCATTTACTGTAACTGGAAACAAGAATTAGAGAATTTTTCTGTCTTTGTTCTTTGATTTTAGTCAATACAAAGGCGTTATTATTATAACAGACCACATTTTTGCATATGATCTACTGCAGGCAATTTTCAGTAGACTTTATGTAGAATAATTAACATTTGAAAAGCTGGAATTGTATTTTATATAACAAATTCAAAATATTTAAGTGGTTCATAGAAGATTACTATTCATCAAAAAACAGTACAGATTAGTCAAAATTACATTGCAGTGTCTCTTTACAAATATATGTATATCAGTATACTAATTTTGCATAAACCTTCACATCTTATTTGAAGTAACTCTGCCTCAGAAGTTGAAAGCATATTTTGTATTTATATAATTCTAAATAGTAAGAAGATGGCTTGATTGCTCTGTTTTACACAACAAGTATTTTATTTGTATAAGATGCCATGTAATATTTTACTTCATTTATTCTTATATACGAAAATGGTATCTTTTGTTTTTCACAAGCTGTGATGTTGCAAAATTGCTTCACAGATAAATGGAGATTCCTCTAATGTGAAGAGCAAAACAAAACATACATAGGAATTAGAAATTGTCACATTTAGAATAAGTGATAGCTTGCAAACATATTTGTAGTACTTCCTAATAGTAAATTGTCTATAGGTGGTAGAACTCTTCATTGCTAGGAAATCCCATTCTAATCACAATTTTATCATGCTTGAAAATTCTATTATTTGGTATAAACTTGAGACAAATAGGAAGCTTAAAATACTTATCAAAGTTTGAGTTAACTGACATCTTTGTAGATAGTTTGAACAGATGGATAAAATAAACAAACCTAATCTTTGGAGGGTGTGTATATTGTTAGGAAGACGGATAAAGAAATGGCAATGGACAGATATGATTTTTTTATTGGAACAACTTGTTAACACAGAAAAGATCACTGCTCCCACCACTTGCTTATTGTTGTCCCTTTCAAAAGGTTGTAGACCCTGTTTGATGACCAGCAGAGTTGCTCATACGAATAGTCAAAATGAGGTTGGCAAGCTCGTAGTGTTTATGTTTACAGCCTGCTATTCATCAGCACCTTTTATTGTACAGAATATCTTTTCAGCGGATGACCATGCAATCCTTAATAATTTTCACAGGTATTTATTACAGATAGGCACTTTAGTAAGTTTAGTAAGTACTAAAACTTACTATGACATAACCTACCTTGCATGGTTATCTCATCCAGTCTTATCTCTGGAAAACCAAGTAATCAGATAATATTTGGTGACTAGTATTATGATACAGTGTTAAAAGAGAGGAAAATTAAACTCAGTAATTTGGAAAAAAAAAATCTATTGCAATAGAATAATAAAAATGTTCAATGGCTCAGCTATGAAACATGGAGGTAAACAGTGACAGGAATACAGAAACAAGGCAAGATGTGGCAAAAATATATTTATTATTCTAGTGACTCTCTAGAGTAATATCATTATTGATACTGAACAATATTTTCCCAGGTTGTTGATACACCATATTTTTCTATACAGAGAAGTAGAAAACATGGAAGATAAGATTCTCTCTGTCCATGCTTGAGAAGCACTCAAGTCACAAATTTGTGGCCAGATGTGACTGTAAGGATTTATATAAGGAAAAATTACTGCAGAAGCTCATTAAAATGAACTACAGGTCCATGTAAATGGAATAAGAGGAATAGACACTTGAAGAACTGCATTATGTGAGAATTTCTAGTGCCTGAGTCAGCTTCAGTGTCTTTTATTGATTTTGGTTTTAGACACTTTTTTAAAATGGTGCTGTATGGCAAATTAACCAGTGCCTATAAGTTCACAGGGACAGAGTTTTGAACTCTTACAAAGAGGTTGAGTAGGAAAACAATTGTTAAAGCCCTCTGTATGCTTTGAACATTTACCTCCTAATGTTCTTGAAAATTATTTCTTCTGTGTGGAGAGAACTAGAAAGAAGGAAGTAATCAACAGAGGTAAGATGTTCCTTAAAAAAATGAAATAAGCAAACAATACAACTAGAAATATATCATTTACTTAAATCAGAACATTTTAGGTGATTTGGGGAAGTTCAGAATGTCTAATCCTTAAAACATTTCTTCTATTTTGTTTCAAGGTAACTGATTGCCTTATCAACAACCAGCAAATATAAGGCAAAAGTTATTTTACAAATAGACATCTGGGAGTTTTACAGTCCCTGTCATCTTCTAACAGGAGAATTCTGGTGAAAGGTAGTTTCTGGTCAGGCTGTTCAAAGAAATATAATTTTTTGTTATAAATTTGTTATTTTAAATAGTATTTCAACAACCTCTACATCCTCCTCTGTCCTTATGGGTTTGTTTTCAGCTATTTTTTGTGTATGAATGAACCTAAAATTTTCAATTTTTCCAACAGACTGACGGAAGATAACCACTACTGACCCCAATTATAGTCAAGATTGTACAGACTTATTCATATATGCTGAATTATTTGATCTGTAATAACAATACATATATTTATAAAATTCTTCTTTTCTACCTCTCTGAAGCTACACACTGACCAAGATAAAGGAGATGGAAATTTAAAATACATATTAACAGGAGATGGGGCTGGCAGTCTGTTCATTATAGATGAAAATACAGGAGATATTCATGCTGTAAAGAAATTGGACAGAGAAGAAAAGTCCCTGTACGTGCTACGTGCCAAGGCTATAGACAGAAAAACTGGAAGACAAGTGGAGCCAGAGTCTGAATTTATCATTAAAATCCACGATATCAATGACAATGAACCAAAATTCACCAAGGACATGTACACCGCCAGTATTCCGGAGATGTCTGGAGTTGGTAGGTAAAAACCCCTTATGTAAAATGCAAAAAGATTTGAGCTGATTGGGAACTTATAAGTAATTTATTATTTGAGGCACTTGCCACTAGCTGCTCTGAATATTCATGGAAGAAATTTCTGTTGCCAGCAATGTACCATAAATAATTGGTTTCTGCTTTTATTCATTTGTTTCATCTTTATCCACTTTTTAATCCTTTTTCCATGCTATAAGCTACTCTTTACTCTTTCAAGCCCACTGGAACCATCAAGAAATGCAGCACATATGGCTGTCTCATCAGTTACTGCATGGTTTTGTCACAGCTTGCATAAAGAGTATCATCTTGGTAATTTAAGGTCAATTTACCAAAACTTTTGTACCTTTAGACAGAAACAACTTTAAGTGTGTAAGTATGTAAATCAATTAATACATCAAAATGATGAAAAATATGTTTTTACAAATATTTTTCTTTATTTTTCTTATCAGTATTGATAGTTCTTGCTGTCAGGTTTGTTTGTTTGTTTGTTTGTTTTAATATGGACCTTTTTTATTGTATAATATATTTTTAATATTATTATATTTGCCTCTATGGGTAAAAACTTACACCTATTTATAACTGGCGAAATGAAAAGTAAAAATGTGGAGTTACAGTAGGTGTGAGAAATACAGCACAACAGGAAAATAATTCTTGAGTTTTGTTCAAATATATAAAGTGATAAATAATATTCACCATTCATCAGAAGTTATCATGATTACCTAAATACTCCACTTTTTTACAGCAGAGACAGTTTCTCTCTAAGATAAGTAAAAATAAAATCCCTAGGCTATGGGGAAAAAACTAACAGAAACATTCTCAAGAGTTATTTACTTTTCATGATTTACTGAAATGGTTTGCAAAATCAGCCGTTGATGATGGCATTGTTAAGAGAGACAATAAAATACACATAAAATAATCTTGTGATTAATATGCATCTTCACAAAATAATTCCCAGAAGCTAATATCTATGAAAGAAGTAGAAGTAGTATAACAAAATTAGATTTTATTTTATAAACATGAGAGTATAAATACTATTTTTATTTATTTTATAAAATAAAATAATTTATAATGTGCTTACAAAATATTTTATAATAATAAAATAATATATTGTAAGCATGAGAAAGGAACAAATACACTACAATGTGTAATGTGAGGAGCCCAAGCATGCTTCTTTAGAAGATATATGGAAAATAGGATAATCCTTTTCATTCAAAATTTATTTTGCTGATAATCACAGAAAGAAAAATGTTGGCACATCACCTGTCTGCCAAGTATTTAATCTGAAATATATTTGTAAGGAAGGAACTCTATGGGAATAGATAGGAAAAAAAGATTATGTTCAACATTATCATTTAGTCCAACTTTACTAGAGTCAATGGAGAGTCATGAATAAAAGAGAAGTGAATATGATCCAGTGCTTCAGCACTGCCTGAGAAATACTAAGTATATGCAATGTTTATATTTGATGAGGAGGATGACAGCATAAAGTACTTTAAGCTGGTGGAGTGTCCATAAGACACAAGAAAAGGTGAATTTTACTTTGAAGAAGAGTTTGTGTATTTTTCCTTAAGAAAAATGATATAAACAGTAAAAAATGTCCTTTGTCTTCTAATATGAAGAAAAAAGAAAGGATCTGAGTAGTTCTTTCTTCTGTTTAGTTGACATTTAATTGGCATTTAGGAATATAAAAACCACTGGAATAGGAATTTTTAGCATTTGGATTTGAATGAATAAAAGTAGTTTTGTAATTTTTTTAAGGTGGAATAGAACAAGAACCCAAATCCAGACCAGTCCATTCTAAAAACAGATATTCTGTATTTCTGAATTTCAGTCATAAGAATGCTTATTCAAGAGTCAGGATGTACATACAGATGTAAATAAGATTACGCACATATATATCTATTTCTACTTGGAGTTCCTTTTTTTGTGCAACTTATTTGAAAAAAAAACCAACTTATGTAAATAAGATTACGCACATATATATCTATTTCTACTTGGAGTTCCTTTTTTTGTGCAACTTATTTGAAAAAAAAACCAACTTAAATAGAAGCCCAGAAGTTAAAGGTGTTAAAGCAGCCAAAACCTTTTAGCTGGTTCTCTCCTGTAGAATTTAAAGTGAAATTTAAAGTGAAAGAAAGAGAGAAAGAGAAAGAGAGAGAAAGATGAAAGAAAGAAAGAAAGAAAGAAAGAAAGAAAGAAAGAAAGAAAGAA
>QUSF01000013.1:2115259-2129280 GCA_003676055.1 Chloebia gouldiae | reverse complement strand
ATACACACTAAAAAATAGATATACTCATGAAAAGCAGGTCACAAATCTGCAGGAAAATCCCAGTTTCTTTCAATTTTTTATCTCATCCCAATTTTTCTGTCTCAAACCACATTTTTTTTTTCTTAACTATTATATTTATTATGTTTGCCAAATCCGACAAGTATGACAGCAGTTATTTATGAAAGCCCAGGAAAATGTCACTAAGACTGAGAAATTGAAGAGGAATCATCACTAGCGATGTTTCCAGATGTGTGTATATCTGTTATTCAGATTGCAATCATACTATGTACTTCTCAGGGTGTTACTGTTTCTTGGAATAACTATGTCTAGAGCACACAAGGGAAAATGGTAAGTCAACACCTCTGACAGATTGTGTGATTTTCAGTACCAATAAGCAAACTGCCGTCATGTTTAACTAGTTTGATAGTAAGAAGAGTGAAAGCATAACGTGGGTTTTCAGCACAACCTATTCAAGCTCTGGGGAAATATGAATGCTTATTTGTGCACTTGTTTGTGCAGCCATCAAGTTATATATAAATTAGCTCTGCTATGCCTAAATAGGATCCATTCCAACAGTGTTATGGGTAGACCTAAAATGCTGTGTAGCAAAGTTAGTACTGGGAGTAATCAAAACCACTGAAGTGAGCTGACTGCAGAGTCATTTCAGATAAATTTTATGGAAATAATCATGATAAACTGATATTGACTTAAAAAATTGAATGAGAAAGTTAGTTTAAAGCATTCTAAAACTCAATAACAAGGAACTTCTCATTAAAATAATCTTCTTACTGAAGTGCTAAAGTATAACTGCTGTAGCTATATTTTTGAACAATACTATAGTGGACTGGAAGAATCCTGTCAATCATGTCAGATTTTTTTAAATAGATTAAATAAAATGTAATTTCAAAAAATGAGAAAAAGAGGCTAGGAAGACCCATAAAGGTCAATCAAAACATAATGAAGAAATAAATTTTAAAAAGAGGTTCAACATTTTAAACTGATGGAATGCCAAATTCTAAGGTATAGTCCATGTCTCAATGAAGAATTGGTGGATTTCAAGCATGACCCAGTCTGAGATATCAATCCGAATCCCCAAAAATGTAAGAGAAATTCAATACATATTATGTATAATTATTTTTTTTTAATTTTCTCTTCATGCAGAATGAAAAATACAGCCTTAATGACACTTAAAATTACTCATTTAATCTTCAAGGCTTACATGAGTAGAAAATCAGTCCAAGTATTTTTCCAAGTGAAAAATTCCTAAAAAACCCCTAAATAAAATCCAATCAAAACTAACACCACACCCCACTGAGTAAAACACTTTTCCCAGGCTACAAGTAAAGGTATTAAGAACTTTTGAGAAGGGAAGTTAGCAATGAGATACAGGTATAGTTAATCCCTTTTGGCACCCAGGTCAATATTATTACATCCCTCTGTACCTGCTTTGCTAATTTTAATGAGTAAGGCTTACCAGTTTTATCTCATTAAGCTTCTTCAGCATACAGCTGATGAGTATTTCACAACAAAATTTTTATCTTTGCATTGATTCTATTAAGAAAAGGGACAATGCCTAATTTAGTTTACCAGTTGTTTATTCAAACTGCTATATTCTAAATTTATAGTTCTAACCAAAACCACCTAACATATTTTAAGATTTCTACACAGGACAATTTCTACACAGCACAGCATATTTAAAATAGTTAAATTTAGAGCATACAATTTTTCCATTTCCATTTTCCATATCACTTTTATTGAAAATAATAAGGATAAAAGAGTGTTTCTTTATCCAATCAGTGGGGTTTGTAAGAAGAATGTTACATATGAAATATAAATATGTCCATTTTTAACTGAGGTGTAGAGGATTATAGCAAGACTAAACATGTATTGAACACCTATTCTAAATAAAAGATATAAATAAAATATATATGTAGAAGACATACACATGAATAAAAAGTGAGATGAGCATGCAGTAAAACACACTGGATAATATGCATTAACATTACTATTCTTATTACTGTACTGTTGTCTTTGAGTGCAGTAGTACCTCCTGAAACAGCAATTATACAATGATTCTCTTAGAAGTTCCATTATCATTGTTCAATATTTCTATAGCATCTCTTGGGAATCTATATTTATCATGACTACTACTTCATTTAAGTAAGATTGCACTCTATTTTGATTTTATTTTTAGTTACATCGTGTTTTTAGCACCACATAGTCCCAAGTGCAGTTCTCAAGAATAGTTAGTTATTTTGTATAGGAAGCTCTTACAAGAACAACTAGGCCTTATGGTAATAAAAATTAAAAAAAAAAAAAAAAGAGGAAAGAAAGGAAATGAACCAAATGCAGTAACCATGATATTTTCTATTTTTGAATTTGCTTATGTCAGTAACCATTTATTTACAGATGTGTAAAAACAACTAAAGAGAAGCAGCTCTCATCTTTCATGTTTCAGCAGGAAATATTTATATTTTCTCCTTTGCATATTTTCCCTGGCTTCTGATGTTTATAAAAAGAAGCTATGAATGACTGTTCTGACTTTGACACAACCTTAAACAACTAGTTTGCTAACTTGCAAAACTTCAGAATTCTAATTGTTAATGTACACTCTAATTTAAAATGAATTATTGAGTTATCTTTAAGAGGAAGATACATTTCAAATAAATATTTCATCCACAACTTCATATTTTACAAGACAGAATTAGAATTTCTTTTAGTCAAACTAAGCATGATGGCAGAAATTCTGTAACTAGAATACTTTTAATATTTCTTTTTGCATTAGCCACTATAACTAAAGAATTTCAAAATCTTTGTAAATGTCAGAATCTTGTTTTAAATACAGATTTTTTTTTCTTAATTTAAGTTCTTTCTTATTTTCATGCAATAAAATTTGTTATGAAATAAATAAAAATATATAAAGTAAGAGTTCAATGTCTAGTAACATTTTCTTAAGCCATCAAGGTAAAAAGTCAAAGCCCTTTTTTATTCAGTAGTCAAAATCATAAATCTTTCCAGGATATTTTCAAATAATTTTGGAGTATTTGGGTTTATTTCTTTCACTTTTGTGCATGAAGTCTGTTAAGGACATGTATAGTATTTTTATCAGGAAATTATATAGAAATATTTATAGGTATTTTGCATTTGGCATAAGGCAGAACTCTAAAAGAGTGGTATGAATGGATGCTTTAAAACTTCATATTTCTAATGTTCAAAAGAAAACCAGTAGAACACCAAAAGAATCTTATTGAAATTATGATAATTTTTACATTATTCTATGCATTGTCTACACATTTATCTATGTGTATAATATGGACACCATCTTCCTAGCAAAAGGTATGTCTGCAAGGAACTTATTACAACTCTGGTACTGTAAGCAGGTTATTTTGAGTTTGTACATCTCTGCTGATTTCAAGCTGATTGCTACAGAATTGTTAGGCTTTCCCTGTATGTTTTTCATTCCAAAATCAATGTGTATAATTTCTGTAAAATTTAAATATCCATTTAAAACTAATGCTATTCTTTGTTATGGACTGAAGATAAAATAAACACCTAAGATACCATATAAGTAATCAGATCTAAAACTAATATATACCTATTGTGTATATCATGGAATCATAGAACAGCTTGGGTTGGATGGGACCCTAAAGGTATCTAGGTCCCTGCCATGGGCAGAGACACCTTTCACTAGATCAGGTTGCTCAGCCCTCCATCCAACCCAGCCTTGAATGTTTTCAAGAATGGGTTCCTTCTCTGGGCATCCTGTTTCAGTTCCTCACCATCCTCAAACTAAAGAGTTTCTTCCTAATATGTAATCTAAACCTACCCTTTTTCAGTTTAAAATAATCCCCCCTTGTCCTGTCACTACAGACTCTTGTGAACAGTCTCTCTCCCTATTTTTTATTGGGTCCCTCCAGGTACTGGAAGGCTGCAGTCAGGTAGCTCTGAAGCCTTCTCTTCTCCAGGGTGAACAATTCCAGTTCTGCCTTTCCCCATCAGAAATGTGCTTCATCCCTCTAATCTCTTTCATGGCCTACTTTGGACTTATTCCAACAGGTCAATGCTGTTCCTGTTCTGGGGATCCCAGAGATCCCCATGCACCATTTCAGGTGGTCTCTCACCCTGCTGGCCAAGATGGTTTCAATGAAAACCAGAATATGTTTGGCTTTCTGTGAGTGCACATTGCTGGGTCATGTCCAATCTCTCATCCCCAAGCACCCCCAAGTCCTTCTCAGCAGGGCTCCTCAATCCATTCCTGCCTCAGCCTGTGTTGATACGGGGCGTTGCCCAGATCCAGGTGCAGCCCCCTTGCACTTAGTCTTGTTAATACTCATGAGACTCCTGTGGGCACAATTCTCAGGCTTGTCCAGATCCCTCTGGATGGCATCCTGTCATTCAGATGTGTCAATCACATTACTCTCTTGGAGTCATCTACAAGTTTGCTGAGTCTACCTTGAGCCCTTGGTCTATGTAATTAATTAAGATATTAAATAAACAGGTCCCAGTAAAAACTCCAGAGGGACACTGCCTGTCACTGATGTCCACTGGAGCACTGAGACATGGACAACTACACACTGGATGTGACTGCACAAACAATTCATTATGGGCCTAAAAGTTCACCTATCAAATCTCTCTCTCTGCAATTTAGAGAAAAGAATGTTGTGGGAGACCATGTCAAAGGCTTTACGGAAGCCCAGATAGAAAACACCTGTAACATCTTTGTGAAAATTTCAAATAATTCACAAATTTAAAGTTTACAGAGCATTTTAATATTGCATATAAGATCTCAAGCTACAGAAAAGGGAGTGGCACTCTTTTTCTCGTTTCCACTCTGTTCCCTCTCAGGTGTGATCTGTTATGTTTTTTCCGCTGTCCTTTGAACCCAGAAGAAAGTTTAACAAGCTAAATCATTATAAAGATGGATGTTCAAGATCAATATTCCCTTTCTACTACTTCTCTTCCCTGGTGCAGATAACATGAGGTTTGGTGATAGAGCTAGTGTTAGGGAAGTGGCAGGAATATGCCAAATACAGCAGGTAAAAGCAGGTGAGACTCTTTCATCCAGCAGTGTCCAACCTCAGCTAAATAATCACTTGACATATCCATTTTTCTTCAGCTACAAAACAAAACCCTTCTAACCTAAACAGGATCCCACACTTCCTTTCTTTTTTTTCTTTTCTTTTGAGACGTGGACAAGTTTGATTTCTTATTAAGACACCACAAATCTGACGCAGATCATTGGGAAAACCAGAACTATTGAGTCACCCACTATGAGTAACAGCTGAGTCTTGGTGCTGCAAGAAATTAGGATTTTGTATAAGTGTTGTCAGCAAGTAAGAGTAACTAACACTTTCTGGGTTTGCTGCTAGCACAGGAAGGTATGAACAATTTTTCTATTTCTGTCCTGTGAGAACAGAGCCACTGTCCACTCACGGTCAGTCTGTCACCTTTGAGCTCCCTTTGACCTCCACCTGCTGGCCTTTCACAGTGTTCTGGTCTGCAATATTTTTCATAGGAAGAAAGAAGGTGCCAGAAGTTCAAATGCAGCAATTAGTAAGCAGGATGGGTGACTTTTATAGCACTGTACAGAACATTAGGATTTGTCAACTAACTGGTCTAAATTTTGGAGATGCAGTTTTAAGCTGACTACAAACTCATTTAAACTCAGTTTCCTACTACTTCCTAGAATACTAGAACAGCTCTACACCATAGATATGTCATAATAAGTTCAGCTGCTGCAGCAATGGACATTGAAATTATAGCCTTGGAATGACAGTCATCTTGCCAAATGGAATGTTCAGACTTGGGTTGTGTTAAATGTTCCTCCCCTTTCCATCTCTTTGAAATTATTCATTGCAAAACTGTTTGCCTGGATACATTAGTGCAACAAATTTATTATTTCCCATTATCTGTGTACATTAAAAGAAAAAAAAAGAAAAAATGACAAAAAGCCCCAAAAATCCCCCTCCCCCAATACAGAGACCTGCACATCACCAAATTTGTGCTTGAAACTAGTATTAAAAATTCCTGAATCATACCTACACTAAATATTTTTGATGCATTAATTTTCCTTACTTTTATTTCATTAGATTTTCAGCTAACACCACAATCTGTGAACAAATGCATAATGCTCCTGGATTCTTTACATTTGCACTTTTGCTTACACTCCAGGGCAATGCAACAGGATATGGTCCACATGATTAGAGATGCTGTCCCTCTGACTGGTCATTAAATTCTTTCATCTTTCATGGCTTCACATCTGTAAACCAAAATTATCACTTACATTCTGAAACAGCATGTTGCTTCAGCCAGTGTGTAAACCTCTTGATACCAACATACACCTTTCTATACATCCTTCGATATAAACATGTTACTATTCACAACCATGTGCAACCTGTTTTCAGAGCTACAGTAAATAGAATTCCTATGCACAATGCCAGTTTATAGGCACCTAATTTATTCCCTTATGAGCCTTTGAAGCTACCAACCACCAAGTAGTTTTTCTTGTTTTAAGACATGCTAAGAATAGGACGTGCAGTCAGACCCTTCACACGTTTATGGGACCATATTGAAGCCTACAGCAAGTGAATTGCTGGCACTAAGGACTGGAATAGCTGGAAATAATTAACATCACCAATATCAGGAGCCCCTGTGTCTTTTTCAGAAGGAACATGTCAAACAGAGGTATATGTGTGTTATAGCCTTTATTACAACTAAAATATGCCAGACATTAAATTAAGCAGTTTCATATTGGATAGATTATGCATTAAAAGGGCTAACATTAGTGTCACTGTTTATTTTAAGTTAATGCACAGTTATTTTCTGAAACCATGTAATTATGTTCCTTTATGTGCAGTTTTAGGTGTCTGAAAAAACACTTTTCTTCATTTAAATGATTTTTAAGAATGGAAATTCTCAAGTGTTTGTTCTGTAGTTGGCTGGGAACACAGATCTTAATCAAGAATTATAATTAACTAGATAAAAGGTAAATCTGTTTGAGATTTTTTTTATATGAAGCCATAAAATGGATTTTTCAAATTACATTGAAAAGTATAAGTTTTAAAAAATTACTATTATTTGTTAAATTAAAGTCCATCTGGGATGCTTACTTAATCTAATCTATTAAATGCAGAATATTTTTAGGTTTTTTATTAAAAGAAGACATCTTTCTGAATGCCTCAGTATACACCTTAGTTGCTAATATCATGCAGCTGAGTGTAAATTGAGAATATTTTTTTAAATCACACTAACACCTGCAAGCATCTATTTTGAAACTACAACATAGAGAGAGGGTCTCCATTGGTTTGGTTTGATTTGTTTATTTTTCCCTACCAGATTTCTGCATAAATTCTAAGAATCTCTAAACTATATAAATAAAACACAAGAGATCATATTGGGTTTAAGACAAAACACATTTTTTCCAAAATAATATAAATTAACTAATCACACAGAGAGAACACACATAAAGATGCTTTGACATAATTTTCAGTCTTCAAAAGAGATAGCAGTCCTATTGAACAGACCAATCTCTCACAAAACAAAGGTCTAGATTCCGAAACCTTCATTTGTCCTGTATACCTCTTTTTGTGACCTATCTCACTCCACCCCAATCCTCAGTTTTAGTAGATTTACCAGGAAGTTAAAGCTTTACCTCATGTAAATCTGGTTGATTAGTACCACTTCAGTTAAAAATTATTTAGATGCAGAATTCCAGCAGCCCAAAAGTAGAAAACATAGGAAAAAAACATTACCTGGCCCCACGAAGTCCACTATTCACCTTAATATGTATGATACAATATTGGTCCATAATGGACACAGTATTATTAAATAAGAAAATTTTTCACTTAAAATGTTCCTATACACACACATTAGATACATAAGTTTTTATATATTACTTAAATATTATTTTTTTTCTATTAAATCATTAAAATAGGTATGATAATTGATAGCAAGTTTATAGCAACACAGAAGATCAATTATAGGAATGGCAGTTACATGTGTGCTTTTCTTAGATCAATTAATACTTCAACTTGAATTCTGTTATAAAAAAAAAACATTTTTCCTTCTTACCAATCATATAGTCATTTTGGAAATTTTCTGTTCCATATACAGCCTTCAGAGAGTCAGGAAACTGAAGGTAAGAAGAGTGTTATCCTGGACTCTCTTGTCTGACTTATGCTCATCTGAAAAGTGCTTGATATTTTTCCCACTGTTATTCATATTTTAGTAAGCATGAGAACAAATAGGTTACAGGATTTCTCATGTATTTTTTCAATATCTTGCAAAATGCAAAAAAAAATATCTGCAAGTTTCCATAAATCCGAATGCTCACATGTACTTAATTTTGTATTATCTTACTAGTTGCTTCAGAACACTTTCCAGAATAGTTTTTTCCTACGACCTCATAGATGTGTAATGCTGTAATATTAAGACCAGGAGTGATTAAGATCTGTACAAGTATCAGTTTTGTTCCTTATGAAAGTTGTTCATATCTTCATATTCAAAATACATTGCTCACAGGTAATTGGAGATTAAAAGCAAACAGCCCCCTGCACTAAACCAGAACAATACAATCTAACTTAATGTCCCCAATGTATGCACATGTGTGAATATCTTGCATTTAACTGCCAATAAACTCCAAATCCTCATCAACTCTTCCTGCCAGAAAGCCAGCTCAATAACAGTTAATTCATTCTACTCCAACACAAATGATAAATAATCTGTGATAAATTAGGTTATTTACAGAGTACAAAAATTTGAAAGCTTTATTTCCTCATTAAGTCAAAATATGTGACAGTCATGAAAAGAAATTACCACACCTCTAAAGGATAGCCACCTTTTTAGTTCATAGAAATGTTTAGGAGAGAGGAAGGTTAAAAAAAATATCATATTTCATGGTTCAGAAGACTGATACTTACTGACTTCATGACTACAATTTTAAAAGATACCTTGGCTATCAGGAAGGTGTGTCTACCTGAAGAAAATAAACAAACTGTTTAAATGCATATGCCAAAATAATTTTCACTGAGTCTAAAGCTCCATGGTATCTAAGCATTTTCAAGTTGTCTCAGGCATTTTTAAGAGTATTTCCCAAGCAAGTAACTTGTAGTCAACACCTTTAATTTTTTTTCAACTAGAAACATGCCCATCTGTTAAAGATAATAATAGCAAAACTCTTGATTGACCCTACTTAATATTCTAGACATATATCTACACCAATACACCCACACATATATATGTACTTACCTTTGTATTTAATTATATATATATGCATGTACACTCTAGAGGTCTTCTGCTTTTGTGTGAAAATGGTACTCTAATGTAACTTTAAAAAGCAAATAATTGAGATAATCCTGGAAGTTATTAATTTGCTTTGTTTTAGACACCATTTCTCCTCAGAATCATAGGTCTTCATTGTTATTTTAACAGACAGTATCTAGAGTATCTAAACATCACAGAAGCAAGAGATTTTCATGAATCACATATTATAAACTAATGTAAATTTAGGGTTGCCATACTCCTTCATTGACTGCATTTTTATGGAAATTGCTGCTTTCCACAACTGTATTAATGTTTAAAGAGACAAACTTTATCACTACCCAAAAAAGGAGTTCCAACAGATGACAAAAATGATCCCAAGTTACATAAAGATGAGGCCAGCCTATCATTGCAAAAACTATGTTCTTGCTCATGTCATAAAATAGATTCACATGTGGCTCTAAAATGCATCTGTTTGCAGAGCTGGCAAAAGTGCAAACTCTGTAAAGGTTTAATTTATATTATAGACTAATTTTGAAAATGCAAATGAGAGTAAGATTCTAGCTCTCATTCATAGATAGAAATTCAAAAACTCATAAAGAGATACATAAGCTGAATTCAAAAAAGGAGCAAATTAAAAATAAGTGCAGAAAGTTAGCTTGTTCCTTCTCAAAAAAAAAAAAAAAAAAAAAAAACAAAAAAAAACCCCATAAATTTTAGTGTTGCATTGCAAAATACAAAATACAAAAAGTACAGTCATGTACATCAGAAGTGATACTTTGAAAACTGTTTGTTTTAAGCTTGCTTTCTTTCTTTTAAATAAGGACTTTAGAAATTGTTTGGAGGACCACAACTACTTTTGAGGAAAGGGCAAAGCAAAAAACATCTTAAAGCTGTGCTACATGAATGAAGAAAGCTAAGAGTAGAGAAGAAATAACATTTCTATGATTATGTCGCTATTCTATGAATTAAAAAAAAAAAAAAACTCTAAATAAAACTAAAACCTTCTTTGAAACTGTTGGCTAGGAGTAGGGATTTTTATCCAAGAGTTAAGCATGCTGCAGCCTTTATGAACTACTTCTCCTAATAGGATCAACAGGGTAAACTCTTCCTATGTTTAATCATAAAATCAGCTGAATGTTGTTTCTCTCATTTGGAGTATTCCAGAAATTAAGATGGGGCATAGGGTGAAAATTGCTGATCTCATCTTCAAAGATTAAACAAGTTTGTGGAGCTGTTGTGACTGACCTGCCAAGAAGGGCAGCTGCCAGTTCATACAGTTGCCTATTTCCATAACCCCTGTGGGCAGAATGAGAGTAATCAGGGTGATTTATGGCCATATTACAGCATTACTTGTGGCTCCTTCAACATGTCAATTTCATTAGCAGCTACTTCTAGTTGGATCAGCCCTCTGTACATACAGCAGCTTCAGACCCAGAAACATATTACCAGTGAATTTCACCATTATTTTGAATTAAATTTTTGAGCATAATTCTGTGATTAAGTATTTTAAATGGAATTTAGTGTATTTTTAAACACAGATTGTAGACACTTATTCTGTCTTAAAAAAAATAGATGTTTTCTTATTGGAAAGATGCACAGCGTATTGAACAAAATCAAGACTTCTAAGCTGCAGGTCATTTATTAAGGATGGAAGATAATTTTTTACTACACCTCTTTAGTCATCTGAAAATGAAATGTAAAAGCTAATTTACGTTAACACTTGAAAGAGGCTGACTACTCTTTTGTCTTTTTCATCTCTGCCATTTGATTGCACGAGTATTACTGTTTCAGAAGTGACTTTATGGTGAGAAGGGGGAAAAGGAGCTTCACAAAATAATAAACTTGCACAGAGTTGTTCACTCACCAGTCCTTCAAATTATTCCTCATTCTTTTTACCTTTCCCACTTGTTATTACAGCCATAATGCTTTTCAAATTCTCATGCAGGGCATCTAATGCACTTCACAGTTACAATTACTGCCAAAGGAAAACTAAAGTTACTGTATCAAGGTAGCAAACAGCGGGAGGGTGAGTGCTGGAGACTTTGTTCAGCTTTAGCCATTCTTTTCTACTTGCTGACATTATGTTACAATGGTGTATGTATTTTATTCTCTGGCAAATGCAGGCAGAATATAGACAGAACAGTTTAGTCACATTACATCTCTGTGTGGTGAGACAATCATGAGCACTTGGTTCCTGCTGTAATGCCAGCTCTCATAACACAATCTACAATGGGGTTTCTTTCTGTCATAGGAAAAGATACACTGAACAAAACCCCAAACCATTCCAATGCAACACACATAAGAAATTATGAGCGTTGTTTCCTCATTTTGTTTACAAAATATAAAGTTTCTGAAGTAAAGGTGTGAAAAATAGCATCTCGTATTTCTGAGATTAGTAGTTTGGTCCATCTGCTTTTACTGCTAGGGACTGAAATGGAGAGGAAAAAGTAGTTCTGAGGGAAAGTAAGGCTACAATAGGCAGCATAGCTTGATTTTAGTCAAATTAGTAAGGTTTGCAGTGACTCTTTGCCTACACCACAGTGGTGCAAAATTTGTGATTCCCGGATTAGAGCTCAGTGGATATCAAAAACAACAGCACTGTAACCATGTACAATAGTTGGTTTCTCAATCAAAAATTTAGTGAGACATGATACACAAAAATAAGACAACATGTTTTCAAGTGAAATTAGGCTTCACCTCATAACTATGCAATAGTTTATTAAAAATTGTTAAACTTGGGAAAATGTAATTCATGATTTTTTTATTGCATGTCTTCTTTTATGTTATCTTTTTACCTCCTCTCTTTTGTATTTTTAAAAAAATTCTTCTTAATATATGTGACTGAACTACATTTTAAAGTCATTTTTCTTTTGAGTCTAGCCCTCAGATGGCTTACTTGTTCAAACTTGGCTTTATTTCTTTATTTCTTGGTCATGCCCATTTTCTCCTCTTCTGCCTTGGATCACGTATCTATTTACTGTTAAAACTTACTCCTTTTCTGATTTTATTTGTTCTTTTCCTGTGTTCTACAAAATCTTTTGTGCTACCAAACTTCTGTCCCTTTCTACAGAAAAGGAAGACCAGTCTAGTGAAAGCCCCACTAAATTGTGGTCATGTACAAAAGAGTACAGTTCACTTTGCAGTTCACTCTTCTTTTAGCTTTCTAAGTAGATTTGTCTTCCAATGAAAATATAAGAGCTGTATCTCAATCTTATTTAGTCCTGTCCTTTATGTACCAAGTAGTCAGAAGTGATGTCATCCATCTGCTGTGGTAATGAGACACTTGGTGGTGAGCCCAATGCCTCCCTAAACTTTTAAGGCTTGGGTAGCACCACATAGCTCCTATTCCATCCTTTTCTGGTTCATTGTCTGCTGGTTCTCCAGAGAGAACAACCTGCTCTCAAAGATAAAAGTGGTTTTAAACCCCCAAAAATTTCTGTAGCTCATTTAAAATTTTACTCATATTTTCAGTAGGGGCATCTCCACACTACATAGTCCTTGGTGCAATATTGTCTGAGCAAACTACATGTCCATTCATCTTCCTTAGGCTTCTAGACATACAAAATTCCCAATTTTGCCTCCAGAGGTTTTCCAGAGCATACTGAATTTTTTTCACTTGTAAAAGTAACCCTCTTCTAAAATCTTCCCTCTGTAAATAAACTTGACAAACTGCAGATTGCCATTGTGTTTGAAAACAGGAAACAGGCATAAGAGCTTCTCCTTTAGGGAGTTAAAGTCCTTCCTGCCTCTCCACTTACCCCAGCTGGTCTTCTATTTCTGAAAATGAGACAGACTTTCTGCACATAGGCAGAAAACTCCTCTGTAAAAGTTAGAACTTTTCAATAATGGCCAGTTTTGACAGAAGTCGACTTGAAAAAAAAAAATAGAAATGAATCTGTCTAATAATGTAAAAAACACCCTGTTTCAGCATTTTCAGACTGTTTTATTTTCAAACAAATTTATACTGGCCAACCAAAGCCTCAGCCATCATATTTTTTCTTAAAATCAGAATTTTGAATTGTTCTGAAATACTAGTTTTATAAAAAATATCAGAATCAAATTGCATTTTAAACGTACAGATTTCCCTTAAAAAAAAAAAATGAGGCAGGGTTCTGAATGATATTTAAATCACTGTCATTTTTTTATCCAACATTCATGGTAGAATCTTGAAGCACACATTACTAACATAATTGCTCATTTTCTTCTCCCAAGATTGAGAACACTATTTAAAATGAAGGTTACAGAACAAGTTATCAGTAAAATTAAAATTTTCCAGTAGATGCAGATATATCTTTCTGACTGGCAGAAGCTGCTGTAATTCACGTCAGCTGAAAGAGCCAAGGAGGAACAAGAGTTGAATGCTGAACAGCATGACTTCACATGAAAAGATAGCAAAATATGTGCCTGTCTCATCTAGTGGAAGACCTCTTTTGCCCTACAACGATTGTCCTCAAGCTATTTACTTCAGTTTTGCAATGGACTCTGGTATCATGCTGGGAGACCTAATTATACCAGAGGGACTTTTTCAAACACTTAATAGCACAAAAGAACAGAAAGCATTTTAAACATAATTCATAAAAGCATTCTCATTTCAAATATTGTGGGTTATTTTTTTTCAAAATAATGCCTCACTTTTTATGAATTCTAGTAATCTGTGTTAATGACCCTCAATTCTGACACTTCCTAAACATGAAGGGATGCTCTTGCTAACTCTAATAGGTTTCCTTTTTGTGTTCTACATTTTTACATGCACTTACATG